>VMRN01000024.1:89248-372026 GCA_010277015.1 Poeciliopsis turrubarensis | reverse complement strand
ATCACCTAGCAACCCCGAGCAAAGCCCAGTCCATCACCTAGCAACCCAAGTGGACCTCCAATGCATTTACTCAGCTAGTTTTATCACTGTTGGCACCGTACAATGGCTGCTGGAAAAGAAAGTTAAGGTGAAGGGAGGGGCCAGAGGCAGCTTATTTAAAGTGACCAGACACCTTAAAAAGCTCGTTCTAAAAGGATCTCTAAATAAAATAGGGCTATAAAAAACACATTGTGGTCATGGAAGCAAAATGCCATTTCTTACATCTTTCTTTCATCAACAGTTTTCTTCCAGCCTCTGTCTATAGTCCAGATTTGTGGAGTTCACAACTAATAGTTCTTGTTATACATTCTGCCACCTGAGCTGTGGATCTCTGCAGCTCCTCAAGACTTACCATGGACACTTTGCTGCTGCTCTGACTAATGGTCTCTTTTCCTGTTCTTTCTGTTTAGATGGAAAGCCATGTCTTGGTACTTTTACATTTGTGACATACTTGTTCCTTCCTCAGATGATGAATTGAACATTCCTTTTTTGGGACTTTGCTTTCTAATTATGTGATTTCTGAGCCAACTGGTTGGATTGGGGAATTTGAATAAAAGGAGCAAGATACACATAAAATACCCCACAGTTTGTTGTCTTAATATGACAAAATGTGAAAAACTTTAAGAGGTATACATACTTTTGCAAACCACCGTAAAGCAAATATTCAGCAGGCGCATCAGGATTAATATAAACATCTTAAAGAGAAAAAGATCTCTAGTTTCACAAGCCACAAAGAGGAATGCAGGGAGCGGGAGAGTTAAAGGATATGAGAGGAAGAAGGAAAAGCAAAGTCCCATTAATAGGGTGAACTTCAGAGCCAAATTACAGAGGCGCCGCAGAGATAGCAATCAGAGCATGGCCGTGCACCCTGGGTCTGTTAACGCAGCACTCAGTGCATTTACATCACTATCATTACTGTCCTTATCAACATCATTCAAGGCTACATGAAGCCCAAATAAAAGCAGTAATGGGCTGCATTAGCTCTCGTTCTAAAAGGTGAGAAGTCGAGTCCGAAGTCACATCACTGAAAAAGGCAATCCAAAAAAAGTCAGCGTTTTTGCAGCAACCAACTTTGAAAGGAGGAAGTGGTAGAGCTCGGGCCGTCTGTGATTGGTCCCCGTAGACCAGCCCCGCGGCTCATTCGCTGGCTGGACGGTAATTTTGTTAAGGGCACGGGTTGCTTCCTGTGCTGGCTAAACATATTTGTGCAAATGAGGTTTGGGATGCCTAAGGGGGAGAGGGGCCGGGAAGGAGCAGTGGGGCCCGAGTAATGGAGCCACTCTAACAGAGGACCGTGGGGGAAGACAGAAAAGATGGGGTGGGGTTACGAAGGGAGGACAGCGACGTGGAATGAGAAAACAAGGCCGAGGTAATGGAGGTTAAACGAAGTGGAGATAGAGGGAGGAGCATGGCCGCATACAGCCTCTATTCGCTTTGATTAACGGGCCCTGCTTTGAGTCACTGTTCTAATATTTCCAGACGTCAAACAAAGTTGACCCAGTGAGCTGAGAGCTGTGTTCGTTCTGACCTCCCGGGTCACTGCTAGCCTAATGTCTCTCACAAAGCAGAACAAAAACAAACAGCCGGCCTAAATGGCTGATAATGCTCAGACTCAAAGAGGTGTTATATGTTTCTCTAACCCCAAAAGTAACCTTTGTTCCACACTTGATCTCATTCTTAAAAAGGAAAAAGCTGCAGTCCTTTCCACACATTTTCCAAATGAGACAAAGAAGACTATAGGTGTTTTCACACCTGATAGTTTGGTATAGACTCTGTTTGATTGGGGGACGGAGTTGCAACATTTGTTATGTTTTCAGCTGCTGCAATTTGCTTTCGCCCTGCACTGTGTCAAACAAACCAATGTTTTTTGTGTCAAACACAAAAACATCTGAAGACATGAGAGCAACTTCCTCCTTTGCAAAATGTAAACAAAAATTGAGTGGCATCAGATTTTAGTTGTAGGATTTCTTTTTTCTCTTAGTAGAGCCACTGTTTAATGCTTGCTAATAAATCCTGATGAGATCTCCCCCGGTCAGGGCTGGATGGCAGGGGCAACTCTACCCACATGGTCCAGTCCTGATCCAATTACAGCCAAACAGTGACAGTTACCAGCCCAGCAGTCAGGTACCCTCCACTCCACCGTCCCCCGGGGCCGGCACGCCCCCTCTCTCCATCCCATTTGGGCTCCACTGAGCCCTTTGCTGGACCTTAATTGGATTGGTCAGCAGTTAAACACATTACAGCAAAGCAGTTAGGCACTTGATATTTCCAAGTTGTTGGCAGTAATTTGCTCCTATTAGCAGTTTTTACAGAGAATAAGAGTCGGTGCGCAAACAATCGACTGAGTAGGGTTTCAGCCTGCAGACAGTATGTGTTTGTGTGCATGTTTTTGTGTATAAAAGGGTGTTTGTTTCAGAGGGAGATTCAATTTGAGGAGTCAAATCTAATCAGAGGCCACAGAAGTCTTACGGGAGCATATGTGTTGAAGTGGGTGTCAAAGGGGCTCCCGGAGGCTCTGAATGATCACCATAATGGACACTGAGGGCTCACAGTATCATAAGACACTGAGCACCTAAATTAGCAAAATTTAGGTACTCAAAGGATGCATTAAGGCTTTGATTAGGATCAGTGTCTTTGTAATGTAGGGCAAAAATCTAACCAAATATTTTGGTGTAGTTCCTGATGTAAATCTTAGTATACCTGAAATAAGACAAAACTAATTTACAAGTAACATTTGAGAAAGATATGGGAACTTGTTTTAAGTCAATAACTCCTTAATATTGATGAAAAAGTACTAGCTCCACTGGCAGATTATTTTACTTATACCTAGTGGAACTAGTAGTTTATGTTATCATAGTGAGGGATTGTTTGTGCGACACCCTATCCAGGGTGACCCCGCCTTCAGCCCAAAACTTTTGCTGGAGATAAGCACCAGCACCCCTCCCGACCCGACTGGGGACAAGGGTGTACAAAAATGGATGGGTGAATTGATTTCTTCTCATGCATGAAACACCAATCATGTTCATGACTGCAAAAGTTTATTTGCTCAAAATGGGACTCAGGCCTCTCCTTTCGTTGCTGATGTGGGTAACCTCTAATCACCTCTTGGTCTAATCGCCAAAGAGGTGATTAGACCTCTTGGGTCTTAAAGGTCAAATCACCTCTTAGACCCAGGTGGTCTAAGAGGTGCTGATTCACTGCACGTTTTAACTGAGCCCCAGCTTTTCAGGATTATGAGAGAAGAAATTCCATCCATCCATCCATTTTCCGTCACCCTTCTCCCTAACGGGGTCGGGAGTTGCTGGTGCCTATCTCCAGCTGCGTTCCGGGCGAGAGGCGGGGTTCACCCTGGACAGGTCGCCAGTCTGTCGCAGGGCAACACAGAGAGACAAACAGGACAAACAATCATGCACACACACACTCACACCTAGGGAGAATTTGGGAAGGCCAATCAACCTGACAGTCATGTTTTTGGACTGTGGGAGGAAGCCGGAGAACCCGGAGAGAACCCACGCATGCACAGGGAGAACATGCAAACTCCGTGCAGAAAGACCCCGGGCCGGGAATCGAACCCAGGACCTTCTTGCTGCAAGGCAACAGCGCTACCCACTGCGCCACTGTGCAGCCCAGAGAAGAAATTAAAAGATGAAATAATGCTCTTGTCATTTTTTTCCTTTCTCTTTTTGCTGTTCGCATTGAGAGTTGGGGCACACTGAAACGTGACACAAAGGATCCAGGTAGAGAGACTTCAGGACAGACACACTGCAGATGAGGAGAGATGACTGAAGTTTGGGGGTTTCAGGGATTGTGTCTGGGTATCTGTCTGTGAGGTCGACCTTGCCACCTGTGTTAGCCGACATTCCTTCACATTCCTCAGTTCGTGCAGACAAAGCGTGGTGAGAGGGCCAGGAACTGACCTTGGCTCTGTCTGTCAACAGTTGATCTCACAGACAGAGACCGCAAGGGTCCAGACTTAATTCAAGAATACATAATAAAAATCACTCTACATGTGCATTCGTTGTTCTTCCAGAAGCTGAAAACTGATTCACTTACAAACAGCAGGATGGAAAAAAGATGACACATGTATGTCTTGGATAAATAAGAAACATTTCACTCTAAACAGTGAAAATATGAAAGCTGAATTAAATTAACTGGTTGTGTTTCCACTACAAATGTGCACAAAACTTCGTCAATATTCGGCAAATCACAATTTTGCAATTGCAGTGTTTTCATCAAACTAGAAACACAATTAAAATCATACATGAATAAGCTTATTCATGCGATAAATATTTCAAAAACATACATCCAGTTGATGCAGTTGTTGATCATGTGACTTGTATGATGCAAAAAAAGTGTTTCCGCTGCGGTTTTGTTAAATACACCAGTTTTTATACTGCCAAAAGATAACTCACCCTGACAACAAAGGTTTATAATCAAAAAACAAAAGTTTTTTTGAAACTATCATGTTTTATTGAGCAACTGTATTTTCAAAATGTCAAATTGTGCAATTATATGGTCAATGAAAACACAGTTATTGACTCTACTGGTATTCTGCTTCCTCTGAGTTCAGTCCCAGCAAACTCAAACTGTTTTTGATGTAGCCTGAATACCCAAGATTGCACAATGAATTAAAACAGTTTGGCATCTTTACTTGCCAAACTGCTTTGATTGCATGACATTCAGTGTGAATCTAGGGCTGTAACTTTATTTAACAGATACACTTTGCAGGTTTTAATGAACAAAAAGAGTGATTAGTGAAGTTCACAATTAAAAAGGAGTAGGTCTTGGTGTATCATCTCAAAATCAGAACAATCACCAGAAGACCAGGGTTTGCTTACTGCTGGCAAATCCATTCTGAGTTATCTTTACTTTTGCTTTTGTTGATTATTTTTATTTGCATTTATTTGTTTTATTCAACAGATGAAATACATTTTGCCTGCCTTCTGCAGTCTTAAATTCTTAATGTCACTAAGCTAATTAATTGTGACAGAAGAATCTCCTTTTTCCTAGAACGCAACAAAGTTGTAAAATTAGATTATTGCATATAGATTAGTCAATCAGTGCATCACAAACCTAAACCCAAATACTGCAGCTTGACCTGCAGTGTTTCCTCGTTAAAGAAAATCTTTAAGCCTTTAAACATGCTGGGGGTTTTTAATTATGGTGCTGTGTGTCCACCTCTGTTTCATATGACTCTGAACACTCAGCCACGGAGCATTGCAGCTGCTAACAGAGTGGAGGGACAGCAGGAAGAGGTGGGGCAGAAAGCCTGGAGGACGCAGCAGACATGAATGGAGCTTATTCTCCCGGAGAGGACTTCAAACGGCATCGCATCACTCAGCCGGGCGGAGCACCCACCAGTGGCTGAGCCACTGTCAGCCCAGAGGTTTCAGATGCACTGAGCACGCTCGCTCACACAACGTACTGACTGACGAACCGGCCGGTCTGGGCCAACAGAGCAGCAGTCACACACAAACGCACATACAGCCAGTTTTAGTCTAAAACTTACTCTGAAGTGAAAACACACACACTCCCCTTTCAAATGAGTTGCTCTCGACATTAACTTCCTTGTCTGAAAAAAATAAAACTAACAGGAGCTTGCTGAAGTTTAGGGCTGTGTGCATTGATCTAAATACCTATACTTTCAATATTAAGGTGAGAATTAGTATTTAATCGATAATAGTGGGATAAGATAGATACTTTTGTTTACAGTTTCCCTTCCATATGTCCTCCGATTACTCCAATATCCTCAAAAAAAAGCCAAATATAAAGGGCTTACATTTTAATATTGAGAGCAAGATTTTATACCTTTGTCATTTTTGCACTCAAAACATCTGCTGTCTTTTAAATATAATCCATTTAGTTCCCTCTTAAGAGTTCTATGATTGCTGAAAAACGTAAGACATAAACCTCAAACTTGACATATTAATATGACTGAATATTAACTACCAACAGAAAAATAGTGTTCCTGTTTAGGTTATATGCAGATTACAGTTAGAGAATGAAGCTAGAACAGATGGTGTCTGAGGGATCTAGCAAACAAGCACCCAACGGAGAGATGTAAAAGCACTTTGCTGGAAACCCAGTCTGCTTGGCTAATGACTGCTTGTGACAAAAAGTGTCATTCCAAAACACTTTTCACTTTTTTTAGCCTTATATCTTAAACTTATTGCCTCATCAAAAACATACCTGGAGTGTTGCTTTGACTCTCATTTATGTGTGAAAAACCCTTTCATTTTCCTTGGCAACCATTTGGGGCGCATAAACACTTTTAGTCGTGTTTGAGATTTGTTTGGAACAAAACGGAAAAGATATCTGGTCTTATTAAACTTGCAAGATGCTGTACATTGTACTGCCAGTGCCCTGACTTTCCCTGGAAAGAGTTTTCATCTGCTGATCTCTCTTACAGCACAACAGGTGTATCTGTTTCCTTCTTTTCTTTATGGAAAACAATGCCGCAACTTCCCCAGCCTCCAGGTTCTTAACCAACAATGGATAATGCATCAAACAAATTATCCAGCGTTGTACCAGTAACAGTCATTTGCCTCAGCAGACAGACACGGCATTGTGTATTGTGAGAGCATGATGTTGATCCGTCTCATCAGCAGTCAGTCAGGCAGCGTCTTTGAGGCTGAGATGGCAAAACAGTGCCTCTCATTGGGCCTGGCTTTATGTTTGTGCTGCAATTATACACGTCTTCTCATCTGCCGTGCAAGCCCTCTGACCTCTGACTGAGGGTGAACATTTAGTAGTCCCCCAAGCCCCCTACCAACATGCACAATAGGTCTCCATTCACAAGGCAACAGTGGGCAGAAAGAAGAACAAGAAAAGAAATGTTTCCCCAGACATCAAACTCCATATCTCCCCATCATTTCCCCTCATCTGCACGCTGTGCAGGCTCTGCCCACATCCTCCTTTGGCGACGAGACCTTCTGTCTGCCGCCCTCTCTCTAAAACAAACCCACTCAGCCCACATCCCCCAGCGATGTAAGACCAGGTTGTTTGCTGTGAGTGAACCTATGCCAGAGAACACAGCTTTCTGCACAAAACCAGACCATACATCTTTGCAGCAGAGCAAACACCTCTGTCTGAATTCCAGCTGATTCTAAAGCATCCGAGTGTCACCTGCTGCCTGATGCCACCATCCCTATCAGAGGAGGGAAGGGGGCTCCGTGACGAGGGATGAGGGAGAACAGCGTCACCCCTCGAGGGTTACGGAGGCAAGACTAAGGTAGTTAAGGATGGCAGCAGAGGGTGGTGGTGGGTGTATACTGGACTGGTGTTAATGTGTGGGCGGGTGGGCAGAAGGGATTTAAATGGATATTGACGCCCCAGGGGTAACCTGGCAACAGGCTGGAGCTGCTGTCAGATTAAGATCTGAAAGAGAGAGATAACCACTTTACTGCCCCCTGGACTGAGCAGAGCTGGAGGGCTGCAGGGTGTGTGTGCTTGCGTGTGCGTGCGTGTGTGTGTGTGTGTGTGTGTGTGTGTGTGTGTGTGTGTGTGTGTTTAACCTGCAGAGTTAAACACACAGACAGGAGGCAGCTGCAGAGCTGCTTCTAAAGATGTGCTTAAAATGCCACACAGCAAAGAAAATCCATCCATAATTGACTGCAACGCTTCAATCTTGCACGATGTAATGCAGGAAGGCGATGCATTTACACAACATGAACACGTGGAAACACTTAACAAGCGACAAAAGATAAATAGTGTTTTTATTTTTTCCAACATGCCTGATTTAATGACAACATAACAATTACACGCCTAAACAAACTTGCTGTAGAAGTTTGCAGCAGTGTGACTTCTTGACAATGCAGTAGCATCTTTCTGTAGTGTGACAGCATAAGTCACTAAAAGTTAATTTTGAGCAACATCAGGTTAATTAAATATCTCTTTATCTTTATCCTTTTAAACGTACTTCATATTTCAGTGTGCTTTTAGGTTAACTTGAACCCAAAACATATGCTCGATGAGAGCTAATTTAGGACATAAGAAGGGAGAGGTGTGTCATTTTTCACATTGTTTTTGGATATCTTCAGATTATCTTTGATATTAAATCTAGTTTGGTGATCTAAAACGTTCAACTGTGGCAATAATGGCAAGACAGAAGAAATGTGTAAAGAAGCAAATAATTTTACAGTGATGTAAACTCAATCTTTGTATTTTTCTGTTTTTTAGTTGCAATATTTTATTAATTTATTTGAATATAGTTTACACGAGACTTGTGTGAAGGGGTTTTACATTAAGAGTCTAGAGGTGCAGTTTATATGTGGCGATTTACTCTGGAAGAAGGCACTTATTCTTTAGGGAAACCTTTTAAGTGAAAAGCAAAATACAGATTGGTAGGATCTAATACCGATAGAGGAGAGTTAAAACCGAAATTGAAGACGACAGAGTAATCAGAAGATTGATGAATGCCAAACCTTGTCGAAAACAAATTTGTATGGATGTTCTTTCCACTGATAAGCTTCCAAAGTCAATCATTCTTTTCAAAAACGGTAATCAATAAATTATCTTTCTGATCTACAGCACAAATGCCATTCAATCATTGAAAGTCCCACACTATGAAAAGTGTAAGCTAACACAAATCCACACTAATGCAGAGCTGAACACACTCCAAGAGCTGAAGACGGGCTGAAAGGGACATGCCGGCCCATTCAGGGCCTCCAGGACTCCGGATTGAGAGGGATTTGTGGGACGGCACGCGACCGCGTCACGGCAGTGCCTGTGTCTCCCGTCAGCTGTGTTTGTGCAGGGCCATGATGGAGGGAGGGAAAGCCGGGGAGGAGCCGGGTCTTTACACAAGGACAGTTTCTACATAAAAGAGTTCAGGAAAATAGAAGGGGCATGTAAATCCACTTGACAGGGAAGAGGGATGGGCTGAGGGGAAAGGAGGAGGCCTGGATGAAAGTTGAAACAATGACTTTTTCTCTTGTGCAGGTGTTTTTGTGTGTGCACGTGCACAAAGGAGAAAGACGGGCGCCGAGGCAGCATAAATAACATGGAATGACTTAATGACATTAACCAAATATGATGTATAAAGATCTGCTTTCTCCTTTTGTTCAACTTCTGCACAATTTGCATTTGCCACCTCGTGACTACAAAGAGTGTGACAGTGGATCTGATTAAATTCATAAGTTTGACTTTTGTTTACCAAGACTGCAGGACGCGTGTTCACGCTTGCTTTTCATTTGGTTAACAATAAATTTTAAAAAAATAAGTGAGACCACGAATGGAAACAAAACACTGTTATTGCAATCACAAATCCAAGTTAAGTCAGAAGAAGATAGCTGGTTTGAGGAGTATTTTACAGTGAAGCAGTAAACTTAATTTTATGTGGTGACTATAAACCTAAATCCTCAATAAAGAAACAAGTGTGGTCCAGGAATCTTCAAAGCATATTTAACAGCACTGGCAGTTTTATTTTGATGACTGTCTTTGTGGAATCAGGGAATTGAAACATCGTTTTAACTGAGGTGAAATTCCTTCCTAAATAGTTACCAGCAAATAATCTCTAAAGCAGAGAAAAGTGTATATCTTGATTGGGTAATGATAATGTCATTACAACTGAATGACATTATCATTCTAAGCACTGAATAGATATTCTGAACAAATTAATGTGTGTATGTGGCATAACTTTATCCACCTACCAGAAACAAAACTGAAGTTATCTTTGGCCCCAAAGAGGAAAGATCTAGAGTCAAAGCACAGCTTTAGTTTTCACCAGCTACAAACTAGCTGCAGAAGTTGAAAGTTCAGGTTTGAGTCTGTCACAACACCAGAGACACGTAAGCACAGTTACAAAGTCGACCTCTTATCACCTGGAGATTTCCAGAATTGAAGGACTGATGATCTTGAGAAACTCATCCATGCATTTATATTTAGTTGAATTGGTTACTGCAACAGCATCTTCACAGATCTGCCTAAAAAATCAAACAATCAATCCTCCAGCTGCAGCTGATCCAAAACGCTATGCTCACATTCTCACTAAAACTAAGAAGTCACACTGGCTCCATGGAGTTCAGAGACTAGACTTTAAAATACTGCTGTAACCGTATTCTTTTTTTTTTTTTTTTGATAAAGTGAAACCTTGATCATCATATTTGCTGTGTACTAATCATTTTGATCACTTGACAAAATGTTTACTGCTTGTTTCATAATTGGACACTGCATGAGATTTTTACAATGTAAATCACTTTGAACTGCCTCGCTGCAGTTCAACAAATCCGTTTCCTCTTTGAGACATTTTAGAGACACCAAGTGTTGATGTAGAGTCTCTTGACTCTAAAAATACAAAAAAAAAAATAACCGTGAGAACCAATAATCAAAGCTGTTCATTTGAGTGAAAATATAAAAGAAAAATAATTTAAAAAATAAATGGGAGCTAAAATAGATGTAGAGTGCGTTACTGACCCCTAAACTCCAATTCTCTGTCTGCGATACCCAGATCTCATTTCATTTTGAAGACTTTAGGCCCTAACTCTGCACTCTCATATCTCCCTCTGGCCGATTTAGGGAATTATTCAAATGAAGGAGAAACTTTGCTCGATAAAGACCCTCAGATGTTCTTTTGAGGGCCTTTGAAGGTTACAGATGGAGGAGGGATTCCTCTAGAGTGGCTCTCTCATTAACAATGATAATTAAGATCTGCGTGTGTTTGATATACTGTACAGCATTAAAGGCTTGTTACTGTGGGAGAGAGTTAGGGGCAGTGAAAAAAAAATTTCCAATGTGGAAAACCCCAGGAACGTTTTAGATGATTTGCCATTCAGTTCCGTTCGGCCCGGCCCGACACTCGCTCCTCTGTTCTCCACAAAGACAACGCAGGATTGTAATATTAAAACTGCTGCCTCGAAAAAAACAAAACAAAACAAAAAGCTCAGCAGGAACAGAAACTTCATCAAATGTAAATACCTAATATTCCTTGTGGGGGTTAGCGGAACAATACTTTTATTTTTTAAGTAGTTTGAGAACACTTACAAATGTATATTACATAAATCTCAATAGCTTAAAATTGCCTCAAATAAATCATGACTTTACTTTGGATCCCAATGAGTGAAAACTTCAGGTCTAGATGTGCATCAGGATGTAATGTTGAGTATTACTGGTGTGCTGGTCCTGAACTCTGCTATCAGTTTCTTATCAGGTCACTTATGCTCCATTGCTGTAAAGTATTATGACCTTGCAATCACAGTCAGGGCTCAGAGATAAAGACCAATCAGAGCTGAGAGAGATGATTAAGGCCAATCAGAGACGTAGAAAGTGATAAGAAAGCCGAGCTTCTGGTGCAGATGATGAATCCGGGAGTCAGAGCCATGAAAATCATGGAAACACAAATTCTCAGAGATGTAGGCACATTATTACAGCAGAGTAAAAATTTCATGCAGGGCAAAATTTTGGTGAGTTTTGGAGTCTATTAAAGCCTTCAAAAAGCCACGTAAAGTGGCAGAATAAATAAAAAGAAGAAGAAATCCTTCAAATACAACAGGCCGTCGCAATGCTTTAGCTGATCGGGCCTAAATAGAAGACTGTCTTGGTGAAACCAGATTTCTGTCATCATTCCAAAATAAATCCCATCAGCCCTCTCTTGAGGATTTTACAGAACTGCCTCAAAGGCAGATGACAGCAGAACAAACCGAGCTGCCACAACTTTTATCTGTCAGTGCAGGGTGGAGAAAAACAACTTTGCAGATTCAGGAAGAACTAGGCCTGTCATGATAACAAATTTTGCTGAGCGATTAATTGTCTCAAAAATTATTGTGATAAACAATAATATTGTTTGAAGACCTTTATTACACCGATTTAATGAAAATTACGTTATAAAACATGCGATTTCCAGTCAAAGATAGATACACCTTATTTTCAAAAGAGCACTCAACACCGGAACTGTTAAACAAAATAAACAAAACATCCAAAATAAGATCTCCATTAACAAAACATGTACTTAAATAAAAACCAAACAACATAAAGCCAACATCTTAGAACTTTGGGTGTTGTCTAAGATTGTTGCTTTCGATTTCGTAACCCATCATCCTGTAGTGTGTGGTGTGTTATGGCACATCGTCCTGGCTGCTCAGATCTAAATCAAGGGTTTTCCCCGACTGTTAACGCAGAGTTGAATGTGACAGGTAGCCAATCAGAAAGAGCGGAGGGGAATCCCAAACAGCTGACACGGCAAAACCCGAAGTCCAGCGGACAGCGAAGATGATATGTGGAAACAACATTAATGTTTATTCAACATTTCATGCAAAGAAAACATAACAAGAGGAGGAGTTAGGGCAAAACTTCTACTGCAGTTGATAAACTCGGTAACTTTTCAGCTGTTCTTCGTTAAAGTGACCGAAATAGGTTATAATGATTTTCCTTCAGTCAGGACTGACTCTAGCCACATGCATTGCAGGTAGATTATAGTAAAGCATTGATTAATACCTGATTTTAAAATGAGTTAACTGGACTTATTATTTTGTGCCCATTGTTGGACACCACATGGTTCCACGGTTTCTGTCGGTTCTAGTGTGGTCTCTCAGGTTTAGAAAACGGTGTAGAGTGTGCTGGGCATTACACTAAGGAAATGAGGAAGGGAGGGTCACCGGAGTCGAGCCTTTTTATATTCAGTATCATCAACAGAAAGAGAAAAAGGCCGGAAGAAACTATAAAGCCGAGAATTAAAATGAGGTTGATAGTTTTAATTTATCGTGCAATTAATTGATTTATTGTTTATCACGACAGGCCTGGGAAGAACAGACAAACCTGCAGAGAGACCAGGGCAAATGTGAATGCTAATTACGAGTCTGGCACTGCAAACGGTTTTTGAAGTACATCAGACCGTATTTTATATTTTGGGATTCAGAGAAGGTTGAAGGGTGGCGAAACCGGTTGTACATATTCTCGTTGTAGGACTGGTTGCCCTGTGGTTGATGGACTTTGGGTTGGTGATTGATGGTGACATCATCGCAGGAGCCAATATAGAGAGATCCAAGGCCGTCGATGAAAAACTCTAAAAAAAAAAAATTAAATAAAAAAACCCATATATATACATATATATATAAAGTGAACCCTACTTTTGGTCAGCATGTCTTCGGATGTCATTTAAATGCTTCAGAAATGCAGAAAAGCCATAGGCTTTGCTGACTCAATAAGAAATTCGGTCTCAGTTCTTTTACTGTACTCACCAATGTGAGCTACCCTGTTGAGGAGGGGGTCAAAGCCGACCTGTCGGAGTTTATCCGTGTGAGCCATGAAGAAATTTGTGACCCCATCCGTCACAACGCATTTCGGGAATCCCTCAATTACATGATAAGATCCTCTTCTGATGTGTATGCAGTCTCCATCGTCCTCTCCTGGCTCGATGGAGATGGTTTGTCTGAAGGTACCACCACCTACTGCACCCCCAACCTACAAAGACACCAGAATGGAAAACATGGAGTCAAATCTCTGCGGTAAAACTTTATAGACTCATTTTGAGCAACAATTTCTCTTCCAGAGCACCAACCAGATCCAGAGTGGTCCTCTCTAAAACGTCCACAAGCTTCTCCAGCTTGGTATTAGCTGTGAAGAAGAAGTCATCGTCCACCCAAAGCACATATTTGGTTGTGACCTGGGAAACAGCCAGGTTTCGTCCAGCGAACCAACCCTACGACACAAGAGGTTTGAGCTCTACAGACTCAGAGAGAACAAGCTGCAACAGCAGAGAGAGACCAGCTTGCTTACCTTCCCAAAAGGCATGATGTACTGCTCGATGTAAGGCCCAGAAACGGTTTTTGGGTTCTCGCTATCATCAGCAATTACTATCGTGACTGTGGGATAGTATTTTCTGATACTGTCAATAAGGTTTTGAAGCTTGTCATAACGCAGGAAAGTCTTTGTCGCTACGGTAACAAACTTGCCGACATTGTACTCTGCAGAGGACAGACATATTTTATGTTAAACATGAAATATGTTTAACATATTTTTGCAGAAATCACTGGTTTGGCTGTGACAAATAAAAAGATCATGCTACTGCACCTTCCTGAGGTCCAGTGTCATAAAGTTTTGGAGTTACTCCATGACGGATCTTGATGCTGAAGGCAGCTTGATGACCTTCTGTCTCCAGCTCCACTAAGGGACACAAAAAAAAAAAAGTGATTTGTAGATCTACAGACAGATCTATTTCAGAAAATAATGACTGCATTTGAACAGTATAAAATATTCAAAAAAATATCAAGGATAAAACTATCGTAAACCATCCTAGACAGTTTCTGAAAGATTTGATACAACTATAAAAATGGGGATAACTGTCATTAATGTTTTTATCTAAATCCGAAGACGTCTTACCTGTGTCTGCAGTGTTGGGATGATATTTTGTGTTTGTGTAGGTGACAAACTGCAGCTGTCGGTTCAAGTTCAGCAGCGAACTGCTGGACAGACTCATATGCATCCCTCCATCACCTTTTATTTTCACTCCCTCCACTTCTGCTGCTACGTTTAGTGTTCCTAGCGTGGCGTTGATGTTTATCTGCAGAAGGATGGAAAATGAAACGGAAAAAGTGACAGAAATCCACAAAACTGGACGACAGAAAATAAAACAGGAGGATACTCACTGTGTAATGGTCTCTGGGACGGTCGTGTAAGGCCAAGCCTGAAACAAGAAGTTTTAATCTGAGTTTTCAGAGTTTTTCAGAGTTTTTCAAAACAGCGACAGATGTTGCTTTGGGAAATGTCTTAGTCAAGTTGTGAAGATTACTTCACTCACAAACAATGCAGAAAAATAATAATGCTAAACATGCTCTGTTTGTGGCAGAATGAATGAGTCAGAAAAAGCTCAGTTTTGCTGATTTTTACTGTTAGAGAAAAAAGAAGTGTTATGATCCCTTCTGTTTTTTCCTGTAATTATTTTTGTTCTTCTTAAATGAACAAACATACTGACCATACCCACTTCTTTTCTATGATTTGATTTAAACTCTACTTCACCAAATGAGACAAAGGGGAGACAGGCTGGAGACCTGACTGTAGGTATTATAGATAAGTTAGGCAGTCCTGATTGAAGCCTCACGCAACGCCATTGTTATCAACCGAGACAGTACAGATATGACGGCATCCAGTTTTACACTTTCCTGTCAACTTAGTTTTCTCACAAAACATACCAGGAAACACAACATAGTAGCATGTGACAATATTTTAAAGGCCACATGAAAATTATAGTTTTTTATTCATTTTTTTTAGGTGACACTAATAATAATGTTGTAGCAAATGAATGAAAAGTAGTGATGGGCCAGACAACACAAAAACCTCGGCACATGCAGTGAGCAAATAAGTCCGGACCCCGTGTCAGTGCACTTATCACTTTAAGGAAAACCATGTGACCAAAACAGTTCCTGTGTCTTTTGGATGCAATCACACCAAAATGTATATATTTTTTTATTGCCTCTAGTGGTCGTTATTTGATAATGAATTGACAGGAAAGTAGGTAATGAGAGAAGACACGGGGCAAAGGTTGCCAGGCCGGGAAACGAATCTGTGATGGCCGCATCGAGGACCAAGTTCTCCATGTGTGGGTTGCGTTTAATCGTTTCTACACACTGAAACCACAGAGATCATTCGTCTCTTTCTCTACATAACGCATGACTTGTGATATTGGCTCTTAAGTGTTGAGAGGCTTCTCTTGTTGCAGATTACCAGTTGTGCCGGTTTAGAGTTTTGAAGCTCCCTTTTGAAATCTTTGGAAACTGGACTGATAATACTTTAAAAGACTAAAAGAAAGTCAGACTTCTTGAATCCAAATATTTAAAACTTGAGAAAAGACTCAATACTTTCACACAACATGAGTAAAGATGTCGGGCACAGTAATACCTGGGATGATGATTGTTTTCAGGGGCCGTACTTCCACGCCCTGTGTTGGAAACTGCAGGGGATTGTTGGCCTTGGTGATTATAAGTGCGTCTGCAGCAGTCCTGGTTCTGATCAAAAAGATATTTGATCAGAACTATGCAAAAACCAATCAGATATTCTTGAAAAATGGAATTCAGGCAGATTATGCTTTAAATATGGACATGGACACAGACATGGATGTCTGTTACTCACTGATGTTCTGCCTTAGATTTTGAATATATTGATTCAAATACAGAAATCTTAACTGCAGCTTGAATAGCTGGTGCCTCAACAATATTTCTCCTATTCAGCTCCTCAGTGACTGTGTTTGGCAGTCGCTAATAGCAATGATAAGCTGGTCATTGCAATGATAAGCAATGACCAGCTAAAGACCTATCAATTTAGCATTTAATCTGAAAAACTATAAACCTCAAAATACATACACTTTTATAAATGGAGACATGCAATACCATTATCACTTCAACGGCACTGCTACTCTCACCTGTGTTTTTATTCCCGGTGAGAAAACAGTTCATGTCAGCAACTATTTTTGTCTGATTTGAATTTGGGGTGTCTGCATCTACCTGCAGAGTTTGAATGCTGTCCATCATTACGCTTTGTGTTTGATCACAGGCTGTATTAATTATGTAACTAATGTTTGTCAAGATGCTGCTGGTCGATAGGCAGTGTTTCATGTCTACAGAGTTTTCGATCAGATACATTCCACATATTTAATTATTTATAAAAGTACTCAAGCTGCAATGTAATTAACTCTATTTAATTACATTAAACACACCAACACAAAATAAAGCACAGTGGTGACATGGAGGGAAAAGTCCATCCATCCCCCCCAGAGACAATACTTTTCTGATTCATGAATGTTCTCAAAGGGCCAGTTGTAGAAGAACGCATTAATAAAAACCCTCTAACAAACTGTTAAAATATTAAATAGCTGTCTTTCCATCCAACCAGTATTTCTTAAAATTAATAGGGAACATTTTTCTACTTTTAGTAACATGCAAAATGATTAGATCAAACTTCTTAGACTGGGTAAGCCAGATGCCACCAACCACAGACTGCATGATTTAGCTCCACAGTTGGAAGAAGGAGGAGAAATCAAGATAGGTGGCAGACTGAGGTCCGCAAGTGATCTAGAGGTTGGAGCAGTACATCCAATTGTTCTAAATCTGCACCATTCATTTACCAGGATTATGGCACAAATGTTGGTCATACAGCATTATGACCGACGTTTGTGCTATCCCACACCGGCATTCGTTGAAGCTTTTGGATACTGCGAGGCTGAGAAGCAGTTCGACATCATCAGTCCAAATGTCCACACTGCAGACGGTGGAAGGTCAAACCTACTAACAGTGTAGTAGTAAAGACCACCTGATCCAAGACCAGCGCACTGTGCTACATGAAAAAATAACATGTGAAATATGATCAAAATTACTAATCAAATTGATCTGAAAGATTCACATTCCCATAAAAACACCTAGATATGAAATACTTACAGCTGAAATAAATTTAACCAATATTAAAAGCAGAACAAACTCTTTGTCCTGCTTGTCTAAAAAGATAATGGCCTGGGTAATTGCTCATATTATTCATGTCAGAAATCACCAATGTCTGCACCACTAAACACGGCAATTGAGGCAATGCCCTGATGGAAAACAGTGCTCAAATATGAACACTGACCAAGAGCAAGAAGCAAGAAGTAACCAAGCACAAGGTCATCACCATGACTGTTCTCAGCCTCTCTCCCACTGCATGAAGCCAGGCAGCTGCAATGTCTGCCACCAACATCAAGGTGGATGACATTCTCACCCACCTTGATGTTGACTCCTTCCTCGTGGCCTTAAGGAGATGTCGTAGCCATCGGTCTGTGGTGTAACTCAGCTGAAGTTGCACCACAGCCTCAGCTGACTTAGATACTAGATACTAGCCCTAACCCTATGACAGAAAATATCACCCCCCTCAGTTCTGGAGTGCAATGGTGCCATTTATTTGGATTGAAACCTGGTTTGGCATGTATACATTCCCCTCCAAAAGTATTGGAACAGAAAGTCAAATTCCTTTGTTTTTGTTGTACACTGAAGACATCTGGATTAACATCAAATATAAGCATGAGACAAAAGTTCAGAATATCAGGTTTTATTTCCTGGTTTTTACATGTAGACGTGTCAAACACCAGACATTTATTTGAACCCACCCATTTTTCAAGTGAGCAAAACTATTGGAACATGTGACTGCAGGTTCTTCTTGTCGAACAGGTATTCCCTTTAATGTTGATTATTCAAACATTAAATGACTCTGTTTGACTAGTGATCTCTTTGGCCTGTGTTTTTACAGACATATTCATCTGTGGCTGTTTTCACAGTTATTGCACTGTTCATAATAGTCTGAATGTTTGCAATTTTTTTGGAGCACAACATGAAGTTCTATGTCATTCACTGGTAAAATATATTAACTTGACATTAACAAAGACACAGCGGGACGGATCATCCGGGAAATGATGGACAGGGCGAGTCTAAATAAAACTAACTGGATGTTAGCAAAATTCTGGGGTTTATTTCTGCTTATTCCCACCCCCAAAAACGGCGGTCCGTGACTCATTAAATGTACAAGCCACTTTAGAAAAAAAACAAGCCGAAAGCTGCTTACAATAATCGGACTTGCCGATCGAAACTCAAAATAGTTCCTGTTCCTGAGTAAAATGTAAAAACACATAAATACATTTCTTGATGAAAACATGTGACAGAAATAGGAAAAACTGAAGAAATTTAAAGTGTGCCCGTCTCTTTGAACCCAGCGTTCTGATGCTAAAATTAGCATCAGTGCTAAGTTTGGTTTAAAAAAAATCACACAGTATCATGTGGAGAATGTTCACTAACATGGACTTGCACCATTCAGTATGTTACAATGAGTGTATAAGCTAAAATTAGCCAAAATGCTAAAGTTAGCATGAATACTATCAGTAGCATGTGGGGCACATATGTCAAAGTCAAGGCCCGCGGGCCAGATCCGGCCCGGGTAGGAAGCAGACAGTGATGTCCACTTTCAGTAATGAGTAATCTAATGCGTTTCTATTTCAAATCAGGTCGTCACACTACAGTTACTTATCTAAACCACTTTGTGACTATTTTCTTTTGTCATTTTATTTCCTCTACGCCTCTTGCGGAGTGACCGCAGTTTCAATGCGACACTGTCAGCAGCGACAGAAACAATGGAGGGAGATGCGCATTTTGTTGCTGGAAAGGAACTATTTTGAGTTTCGGTCGCCAATTCCATTTATTGCGGCTTCGGGCTTGTTTTTTCTTTCTAAAGTCGCTTGCAGATTTAATGAGTCGCGGGTTGCGGTTTTTGGGCTTAATAAGCGACATAAACCCTAGAATTTGTCTGTCATCCAGTTCGTTTCAGTCCACCATTTCCCGGATGATCCGTCCCACTGTGTCTTTGTTAATGTCAAGTTAATATATTACCTCTGAATGACATCAAGCCTCGCATTGCGCTCCATAAAACCGCAAACATCCGAGACTAATGTAAACAGCGCAATAAACGTGAAAACACCTACGAATGAACAAGTGTATTATTGCTTTATTCATTTCATAATTAAATAATATACACTGTGTTATGTCTTGGTTCAATGGGCTATGTGCAATCATTTCAATATATTTTAATAAACGTTGAATCAGTCCGGCCCTCGGCTTATAGCAAATTTGGTTTTTTGGCCCTTGGTGTGTTTGACTTTGACATCCCTGATGTGGGGCATCACTAGCATGTTGTCTGTAATTGACTTAATCCATTTAGTATACTAAAAATTGCTAACAAGTAGAAAAAATAGCTAAAAGCTTATTTAAGGTAAAAGGCTAATATTAATAACCAGTAAAATATCTATGTTTCTGCTTTTATTTTTAATTATGTCAGTTTTGGTCCTCCATATCCGCATGGACAAGTGAAACAACAGGAAGGGCCCTAACGAGTTTTGTTTCCAGAATTGATGATAATTTTCTGATTTACCTCTGTTGGAAAGCTTTGTACTCTTTAGCTCGTCTTATCTTCATTTTCCCCAGCTCAGAGGAGGTAGAGGTATTGTGCAGAGCCTGAGCTGACAACTTCGGGAACAATAGCTGGTCAAAGTGCAGGTTTGCTACTGGTCTCTTGGCCTCACAAACGCACCCATTACGATCCAGCAAGCTGAGTGGACAACCAAAGACATAAGCAATTAGATTATAATTCACAGATGTTCAAAAATTAATTCATAATCTGAGGAATACAAGCCTTACTCTGATACAGTTTTCCTGATTTGAAAGGGGACGCTGCTCAACTGCAGGTCCGGTTCCTCCGGGTGCATTTCCTTTGTTGCCTTGAGCCGTTGCCACAGGTCCATTGGCTTGGAGGCCTGACTGGACAATGAGTGAAGCAGAACCAGTACCAGCACCATGGATACCAGGACGGCAAGCAGCATTGTCTTTCTCTGGGACAACATCCTGAGACCTGTCGTGCAAAGTGTAGACAAGTGACTTCACTTGTTCAACTGTAAAGTACACATTCTGCAAGTGTGTACTTTTACAACACCTGGTCAAAGTGCAGGTTTTATTAGATATTGTATGCTTACCACCATAAATATCATAAACTTTGAGATAAGCAGAACTGTGGTAATGCACATGAGCTTAGCATTTCTGGGTATGCTACCTGCTATTTAGATTTTAATTTACTGTACCTGAATCCACAGTTGATGAGTTTTCTGTTTTAGGAGGATGATTGTTTTGGAAGTGCAGCGCTTTGGACGCTCTGCTGTCTTGTCTTGCCGGTGGTTGTTTGGGCCGCTCTCAACTAAACCTGTTCCTCCTTGGGCAGGCTAGCGAACAGGGCATGAGTCTTCTGGCCCTGTAAAAAGGCCTTTGAAATTAGACAACAACAATTTGTTCCATTGCTTGAAGTATTTGGGTTTCTTTTACAGTTTGTAATTTATTATTGCCTTCTCTTGTTTTGATTCATTAACTTTCTTTCTTTTGCATTGGATTTTTTTTGGGGGGGAATAATTTAAATTGTCCTTCCTTCATATGATGCCTTTTCTTTCCAGGGATCAAGTAGTAGGCCTGAAGCCATGTTTTTAAAAATAAAAATGTTTAATAAAATCTTGTGTTCTGTTCTGTGTTCTGGTGCATCTTGTTTTAAAAGATCTCTCCCTGCTGATCACACAACTAAAATTGTAGATCTTCTACAGGAGGAGAGACATTACTTACTGATGTTAGAGTTTTAGGCACTGCAAGCTAACCAAGCCACTTTCCTCCTGAAGTGCAATCAAATGCAGGCATGAAGAAAACAGGTGGGTCTTCCTTCATGCTCCACACCCATTTTAAAGTTTCTTGCCTTTGAATTAGTTGTGTACCAGAACCTAATCCTAGTGATTTGTGGTATTTGTGATTTGTAATACTTGTTGAAATTGCAAAAATAAGTTCACAGCCAAAAAAAGTTACTGAAATAACTTCTTAAAAAAGTTATTTTTTTAAAAGTTATTTTAAAACTTTTAAAAAAAGTTTTAAAATAACTTTGTATATTTACAGTTTTAAATTGAAAACAATCAGTGAGTTGAACACTAATCTTACAACTTTTAAACTAATGTGGTCAAAGATGAAAGATGCTGTTTTAATATAGATCCATACAAAAATCAATCTGTGAAAAATTGAGATATTAAACAAAGTAACTAAGAATGTTTCCCTTCATTTTTGTTTTTCCATTTAATTCCAATCAAACTCCAAACACTGCCAGACCTCAGGACTGCTGTGTTTCCACAGAAAAATTTCACTGTGGAAACTATTTGATGATTAAACATCCCAGAACCTGCCTCCTCCTCATTTCTCTTTATTCTTCCTTATTAAAGCACAAAGCGCTGTCAAACCTCTTCTCTGTTTAGTTGACCCTGTATGTCTGATATTAACAATTAATCACACATGTAACATAAAGAAAAACTTTACAAAGTTCATTTTGTTTACATTTTTTCCAACACTGACCTGATTTTCTTTTCAAGTATGTGAACTGAATGAGTGATGAGGTTAAGCAGGGTGAAGGGGAAGAACATTTGAGAGACTTTCAAAACTCTTTTCGACGGAAAATGAAATCCCGGCCAGAAACAGGATCACAGGCTGCAATTACAGCAGCCTGCTGCACTGATGGAGGCGATAACGTGCACTTTGGGCTGCGTTTAAAGCTGGCACTCTGAACCTCAGCTCACCCTGTCTTCTTCCACCGGAGCCCGAAGCACTTGAGGAGGAGAACTGGACTCCTTTCAAAGGGGGTGGCCTTCAGGTCAGCTAAGAGTCAAGTGCAGGAAGAAGTTGGGAAGTGCACGACATAATCAAAAGTTCTGATCTAACATTAAATCTCCTTCAGTTTTTTTTTTTTTCCATGAGTATTCTTTAGTAACCCAAACATTTTTTACTTATTTATTTTTTTGCATGCAGCATGTGCAGCCAAAAAAGTGACTGTTGTTAAAAGAAAACATTACATTTGGATTATGTTGGTGTTGGGTAAAAAGGTTTTCAAGAGCATTTCTTGGAAAATATACTCAGGACTGCAAAGATTTAGTGCTGCGCCAATCAAAACATCTGCAAATCATATGCTCGTAGCTGCAAGATGGGCTTTAATAAATAGGAATTTGTGCATTTATTTAATAAATTAACATATTTCATTTTTCAGGGGTGTTATGGAACAAAGACCAGGGTGTGTATCCTCACAAAATTTGTTAAGTACACTTTTTTCCTAATTTTTTGAGGCATTTTTAATGTATCTTAATCAGTTTTTTTTTTACTACAACAATTTCTCAAGAAACCTAAGCCAATAAATATTGTATCATAAGTACCGTACACATGAATCATGTTGGATAAGACTTATTTGTTGATTGACGTAGTAACATGAAATGTTGGCTGTGAATTTCTGAACAGAACCTTAGAAAGTTCACCATTTGTGTTGTGTTGGTTTCTCTCATGCAAAGTCAGCAACATATTCATATTTGTGATTGTTATGTGACAAAATGTACAAATAAAATGTATGAATAAATTTGAAAGGGTTGAACAAATGATGTTAAAATATGCAAGTAGAAATAATGAATTAGAATTTAAAAAGATAAAATACACGTAGTAAAAATATTGGAGGTTTTGTGTTTGACAGCCTTTATGCTTGAAGACGAGCGCCAAACTGCTTAATGGTAAAAGTCTGATTTGCTGGAGGGTTGCTTGGATCAGACATGGAGTAATTATTTCCATGTTAACAGTTCACATGTGTGCTGTACTCCGGTTGAACCCTTTAAAAATAACATTACAGAAACCCCACTTAACAGTGGCTGATCCTGCATGCAGCTAATCACTGATGCTAATTTTGTTCTGCTTTAGATTGAATTGTTTAAACCTCCTGGTGCAGAATTTCATTATTTTGTTTCCACAAGTCACCAATGTGGGAGTTCACCAACCAGAGTTCACGAAACTGAAACTTCCTGAAACTTTCAGGAGTTAGCGTTCCGTGCTTTTCAGTTTTTACATCAAAACTATTTCAAATCAACAAGACAACCTGTGTGAGCAGCACAGTATCTCTTGACCAAAAATCCAAAAAGCCTGAAGACCAATTTCACAACAAATTGTGGTCTGAACTCATCTCCTTTCCCTCCGTTTCCGTCTCTTAATACATAAATAAATAAAGGGGCATAGAGAGCCCCGAGAATGTGGAAGGAAAGTGACGGCGTCAAAGTGAGCAAAAAAAAGATACGCGGATAGAGTTGGACTGACAGTGGGAGAAATTAAACATCTTTGACTGTTTCCTGAATCCCGCTGCGACGGACCGAGCCGCCCGTCCCCAGTGAGCCCATCACCCCGTCCTCCCAGACACGAGGGGGAGGCCTCGGTCCAACACATGAGCCACAGAATATGACCTGGCAAGTTCAGCAGGAAAACAGGGGAGGAGGAGAGAGTTTGTGTTAATTGATTGAATTACACTCAGCCAAAAGCACCATGTGTGGGGCTGAAAGTGCAAAAGACTGACAGGCTGTGGTTATAAATAGTGACATATACAGATTAAGGGTTTTATATATTGTATTTAACGTTAAAGTTCTGCCTTTAAAGTACACATTTCGGAGTTAACACAAAAACGTATCTGAGCAACGGAATTAAAAAGGACACGTAAGGTTAATTGCGGTTGTTTTTGTTTGGTGCCAGCCTGACGACTGCAGAGGAAAATAAAGTCATGCCTTTTGGCGACAGGATTGTTACCAAATACATCTCCATTTGTTTCACTGGGATCATTTCTCTCTCTCTTCCTCCCATCTCATCCCTCACTTTTCCAGAGAGAATAATAATAGCTCAAAGCAGCAAAAATAATTAGGCTTCCAAATTTATTCATTTAATTTGAAAATGGTCACATAAACGCACTGTTAGCGAGTTTATTTTCCCTCGATGCTAATTCCAGCTGTGAGTGTTTACTGTCGTATCTCCTAGAGTCGAATCAGTGCCGGCAACAGTAAATTTGACTGCCAATCATTAATATCCCTGTAGGTGCCATTACTTGCACAGCAACAATGATTGAAGAATAACTATGTGAATCCAATGGATCTGGAAGTCAATTCCAGATCCGTAGGATCAATACAGAAAACAGTTTCTGAAATAAGATTGTAGAAAGTGTTCTTAGGAGTAGTTTGATCTGACTGATCTATAAGTCAGCAATGTTGTTTCAGAGTGGAAATATGCAGTAAAACCAGATATTCACATACGGCGTATAAAAAAAAGACAAACTTGAGTTTTCACTGTTTGACATTAAATCAAACCACACTTTTCTGGTTTTTGACCAGTTATGGTGACAAATTAATTCTAGTAGCTAAATATTGTGAAGAAAAAATATATTTTTTGCTGGTTTTAGTTTTTAAAAGGATATTTTTTCGCCCGCTCAAGTACTTTTGAGCTCATAAATTTGTCCCATTTGACAAAAACTTTGAACACCATTTATTTAGAGTATCTGACTGACCTGATGGTCATGTGTTTTAACTATGGGGGGAAGCTGGAGAACCCAGAAAGAATGAACAGAGGGAACATGCAAACCCTCTACAGAAAACCACCAGGCTGGGATTCAAAGCTGATAATTCAGTCCCCTGATCATTTTCAAAATAACCTTGTGAACTTTTCCATGCACGAGATGCATCAGCCTAAAAAATATTCAATTACAATATTTAAATAATTGAAATAATCAAAGGTTATTAATGAATTGAAGAGAATAAGGGCTGTAGGGGAAATAAATATTAGAACAAACGAAGAAGCAAATAGATTAGAACAGGGAGACTTTAGATATTGCACCTGATTTAAACTGTGCTAAATTTACAAACCATTTTATAAAGTCAAAGAGACTACAAGTTTGCCTGAACTAACCTGAAGGTCCATTTATAGAACAAGAAAACTGAAATGGGAGCACAAAAATATAAAGCAAAATCCTTCTGACAGATACTAAAAGAAGTGACACTAAAACATAAACAAATTTGGATTATTGCTTTTTACAGTTTATGACTTCTCAGTCAGGAATGTAGATTTTTTTTTTTTCTGTTTTATTCCTCCATCTCTGTATGGAGGAATGCAACATATGAAACTCTAACCTGACACTGTTATTAAAAAGTTCTTTGCAGATCACTTGTGGTCATGTTGCAATGTCACTAGCCAAACCAGTTTTTTGCAGTCATGTGCCAACAGATAACACCCCAACGTGCATTTGCTTATATTTGCATTAGTGGAGGCAGAGCCAAGTTTTCATACTGGAACATTCAGATGACATGAAGCTCCCATTGTGAACAGACACCTGGAGTCATCTGCAAAACCCATGTTCCAGTAAAATGTTAACTTCCCTGTAGCTTTCTCCACTAGATAAGAACCACAATAGAAAATAAAGGTTTCAAAACCTCAAATCCGTCAGGGATCAAGGTAAAGATCTAATTTGAACATCCAGAGTAAAATCAAAAGTGGAGCAAAACTAGAACAGAAAATCAGGAGACAGTGCACCAGCATTCTTTAAAACTGGGCCATCCAAACATTTTGTTTTTGTCCTGCAGTAATCATCTACAGATCTCCAGCATCAGAGGGATATTGGGGCTTGAATGTAATTACTCTACGGCGCCTCAGTTCAGGCTGTCACTGCTAAGGTCATATGAATGAGCCTCCATATTTGTCTCTAATCGAGCCACTAATCTGAAAGATCTAAGAGCCTGAATCAATCCCCTATTCTGCCTCTATTGATCTCATCTCCTCGTCTACCAGTTTCACTCCAGCTTTTTCTTCTCCCTGCCATGCTCTTTGCAGTAATGGATACTGAAGATGTCAGGCAGATTTAACATTTATTGCTTATTTAAGACGGCTTCTGACCCACATATAATACCCCCGCCACTCTCTCTAAAGGCTCCCCTGAAGAAGGGAAGTTGAGCGTCTCAGAAAGTGCTGTGTAGGGGCTGTCATTCTTAGTGTTGCAGCAGCAGCCATAAAATCATCAAGCCTGGCTAATGGGAGCCTTATCTCTGCAGCAGGCCCTCATAAAGCCTGATCACAGATTCTTTCTCCAGGTGGGAGTTATGTCATTAAAACTCGACACAGCTCATTAGAATAACAACAGCTACCACATGGTTGGAGCTAAGAACAAAATATTGAAAAGTTTTCGAAGTCTGGAGGCGTAGACAAATGCATCAAAGTGATTGAAAACCTGATTGTAAACTTTTACATGTGTATACTTATATGGTGCTAGCAATTATGTGGATGGCTATCTGCACACGTACAGACATTTACACCGTAATTTACATGGAGAGATTTTTCCAAACACTCAACGTACCTCACTTTTTAAGCACATACCAAAGACATGACCATCTCACACTAGAGTTAAGTGAAAATAAAACTAGCATACCTCACGACATGTCTCAATAGGCATACAAAAGCATGTATGCCTATTTTAAGTTTGCTATAAAATATGAGTTGTCTCTTCAAATCAGGTTTCTTTGTTGCCCTCTAAGAGGAAACTTAATGAGAGCAACAAACTCAGGTAAATGTTAACATTTAATGTGTCAATGTACTGATGAAACGTTTGTTGCTGTGTGGGTGTCTTTTGAGGCAGCCATCTTGGGTCCCTGTTGAAGAGGAAGCACGCCTCAAACCCAGCTCTTTTACAGGAAGTGTGAGATTGATTCACACCTAAAGTAGTTAAAAGAATAAACCATCTTGAAAAATACACTTGCATACATAAGGTGTTTTCCTGATA
The DNA here is from genome assembly GCA_010277015.1 of Poeciliopsis turrubarensis. Taxonomy (NCBI): domain Eukaryota; kingdom Metazoa; phylum Chordata; class Actinopteri; order Cyprinodontiformes; family Poeciliidae; genus Poeciliopsis; species Poeciliopsis turrubarensis. Next base: position 344,870 of record VMRN01000024.1, on the reverse strand, counting down.
TTTTCTTATTGATAAATAATTGTTAATATTTACATTTGAATTTAGAAGGCGGGGTTTCACGTGCAAATATGTAAGAGGGTTTTATTTTAACAGTGTCCTAAATATAAAGTTTGTCAAAATTTGCTTATTTATTCTTTGAATTCATTTTGTTTCTTCAACAAGTTGTTTATTGGTGTTTTCAGTTCTGTTACGTTGCCTTGACGGTTGGTGGTTACCGTAGTAACCGGTAACTGACAGCTCCTCACCCTTTTTCTGTTGCTGTTTGTAACTGTGGACTGACGTTAACCACCAACTTGATTTTATCTTTTCTCAGAATAAATACAGAGAACCTGAATGTGTCTGTCGTGAAGTCAACCTATTGGACAAGAGACGAACAAAGAAGGGTTACACGTTTAGTTTTTACACACACTCCTGTTGTTTGCTGAACATCCTCATGAAAATAACAGGAACTATTCCCTATTTACATATAACATCCCAATTTATATATAATGAGCCGGGATCAGCTGTGTATGTTTACAGGCTGGCTATTTGTGGGATACAAATATCCATGTTTTGTGCTAAATTTAGCGCATAAATAAAATGCAAATTCAGAATTTAGAACCAGTGCTGATAAGTGCTGTTAAAGTGGATAGTACATGTAAAAGCTGCACATTACAGGATAAGGTTACTCATGAATACAAAAACAAAACAACACTTGTCTAATGCCTAAGCTGATATCTGAAAGTTGCTTCAGACGTGTAAATAAACAAAACTGCAGAAGAAAAACGGATTTAAGAAACAATAATTTTTTTGTTTTGCAAAACTCTGATCTTGTATGTTCTGTCGAGTTATCAGCAGCCATTGAAATTTGAGCAAAGATTACATCTGACCAGAAAGTCAAACTAACAGTTAGTGAGAACTGTGAAAGTGCCAAAGCAGATTTCTACCACTGTAAAATTAAATTTCATAGAAGTTGATGCAAAGGTATTTATCATTTGTTTACGGCATTAGTTTTTGAAACAGGTATGTCTTCTGCCTGATTACGTCTAACATTTTCTTTGAGTGTCCACATTAGTGTCATAACTTTCTTGCTAATGTACATGTCAAACTGTATTTAGCCAACAACGTCTCTATAAATATAACACAATGTCGTTCAAATGTCATTTGAATGTATTTATTCTCTACTTTACCCAAAGTTGTGCAAAGTAGAGAGGTTTTTGAATTTCTTTTGTTTTAACATGGCTGAAACCCACGTTAGATTTTTAGCTAATGTGATCAGCTGTTAGCTTGATTATTTGGAGGATATTTATCTTTGATTCTAGAATTGATGCTGGTGGCGGTGGTTATCTGCTGGTCGAGCTTTAACCAACTGGGATTTGCTAATTATTGTTGTGGTAACTGCTTTTCGCAATACAAGTTGTAATGATATATTTCTTTTTATCTTAGGCACTCAAACAATGAAGGAACATTGTCATGAAGAAGCCATTAAGAAGCAGCAGATGAGTGTCACTGTTTTATGGAAATACAAACCATCGACATTACTCAGAAATTGTTTATACCTTTAGCTTTCACTATGTTGTCTTGTGTGACACCCATGTTGGTTCTGAACATGGGGTTCCTCAATGACATCTAACTTCTCAATCTTCACTATCATCCAGGACAATCCTGTTTACAAAATTCAACCTAAAATAATTAAATGTATCTGTATAATCTTACTTTTCCTATAAACTTGTATAAACTATGCTTATTTTAGCTACCTGCATACGTTTCCTAGAAATGGAAAACAAAACATTCACAACAAAGACATAGTGTGAACAACCTGCCATTTTTGCTCTAGGGCAGATATTATATTCACAAGGGTTGCATTGTTAAATAAAAACTGCAAAGTTCTTAAAATAGTTTTACTAAAATTAACAGTGCCATCGGGCGGAAAAAAATGAGGAGGAAGAGTCATTCAGAGGCCTCCTTTAAAACAAAAAAAAGAAAGTAAACAGACCCACTGTGTGCATATTGGTGTGTGGTTTTTAGTTTACCATAAATGTGAAGAGGGGCAGGGAAAACATGGCTCAACAAAGAAAATGAGTGAGTAACTCGGGATGCTTCCATAAGTCAAAACTACATCCAGATGAGTGAGCCAGTCAGCTAACCCTTTCCATATGATGAGTTCACAAAGGGTTAAAATCAACCCTCCAAATTCTTATAAATGCTAAAGATTGACACAGAAAAAGCATTTTATTTAACTGCTGTTATTACAGAACTTAATAGTAAAATTAAAGAATATGATGTTAAAATAGAAAATGAATATATACATTTATTGACGGCATAGTAACACTAAATCCATACACGCTGAGGTGAATGTAAATAAAACTGTCCTACAGAAAGGAAGCACAACCATATCTCTCTGTATATTGTTGACCATCACTCATGATGTATGTTCTTGAATGACTACTTTTAACTTTGAATCAGGAAATTGTGCATATCAAAGGCATGTCCTGGCTGTTTCTGTATTATTGCACTGCAGAGGAGAATGTAGTTCAAGACAGTGCAGAACAAGAGAACTTTAAAGCTTGCAGTGAAAGTGTGTTCAATACACTAACCCAGGGTTTAATCATCATATTCTAGAGCAATCAAATGGCTCACATGCATGCTTTGGGTCCAAACAAAGGTGTGCAAAGTAGAGATAGAAAACCAAAGCAGAATAGACGAGAGCAGTGATTTCAGTGCTGCAACTCTGGTGCTCACCCTAACAATGTCACATAGGGATCTGGTTACTCTTTTTAGCTCTCTGGGCAGATCGGAAGCAAATACGACACCCAACCCCCTCCAGATATTGCTGATGAAATAAAACAACCATGCTAACTGGCGCAGCAGACCCATTTATGAAATTTAGCAAATGGGCTGGGCTTCCGTCAGGGCCGTCTGACCTGTCCCTCAGATCATTCCCTAACGGCCTGTCTGACTTCTGCACACAAGGAAAAGAAGACAAAGAAAAATAAATAAATCCTCGGTTATAATGGCTCATTTCCATGGGAAACTACTCTTAAGCCTTAGGCCCTGACATCAGGGTAGACCGCTTTTCAAACCCCCATCCTCCATCAAATTTCACCATCCACACAGTCGGAGCAAAAGAATGCCAGGTTAGCTGTTTAAAAATGAGTTTCCTCTGAAAAACTACACTACAACTGAGTAGGTAACATGATGTCTAAAGACTCTAACTAAATGGTTTGTTTGCTGTGTTTTACGTGAATGTTTGAAGACAAAATACCTTTTTTTTTCTGAAGGAATGTAATTATGAAAATAAGTTCTTGGGTAAATGTCAAAGCCTATTTATCTACTTATTTAGCAACCTCCATCCTTAGGATTTTAAATTGGGATTTTATAACTAACCCTGCTTTAAAGCTGCAACATGACAAACAGTTTTTTTTTTATTCTGAAATGCACAGCTGGGAAGTCGGATTAAAAAAGGAGAATGGGACGCCCAGTTTTTTGTTATCGGAGCATGCATCTCCCGTTTGCTGTCACCCATGAATGCTCTATGCTCCTCTGTTGTCTCCAAACTGCTGTGGGTATCTATTAAACACTGTTATGTACACACACCTGATGATTAATATGCAATCTTGAGACAGTAGTAGGGCAGACAAGGATATACAATGAAGCAGATGGTGATAGAAAAGTCTGATGTAGGTCTTTTCAGTCCAGTGATAATCACACATTTGGTAAAATGAGAAAACGGATCAAAGAAAGGTTAAAATAAAAACAAGGCTCTCAGAAAAGTCTGTGATTTTAGATGTTTAGATCCACTTCCATAATGGATGTAAAGAGATAAGGCTGATGTACATAAATACATCCAACCGTGAAAGCAATTAAAAAGTCAGCAAATCAGGTACCTTAAAAAAAGATACATAAAATGTATGTTGTTTTATTTTTAATGACTCAAATAAGAAGTGAATCATATTGTTTCCCAAAATGCTTAGGCATGCATGCGTGTACGAGTGAGAATGATGCATGCTTGGCGTCAATCAAGCAGGTTTCTAATTAAGAGTTGCTGTGTAAGGTTAGAGATAGTTGCCAGGGGAGGGAAATCACTATCAGCTTCCCATTTTCATATGAATGGGCTCATTTAATTAAACTGAACAGCTAATGAGAGCATATATATCAAAATAATGGAATGTTTCACCGGCTATGTAGGAAATGAACAAAAACACATAGGAAAGAGGGGGGGGGGGCGCAGAGGAGAGACACTGACAGAAAGAAAGGGGGGGGGGGGGGAGAAAAACCGGCTCTGAGTTAGAAACAGATAGCTCCCGACAGAAGTTCAAAGAATCTGTAGATCGCGTCAGCCGAGATTGAGTCAGGCTTTGTTGCACAAAAGGAACAAGGAGGAAGACTTGCATTATGTCTGGTATGTGTACGAGAAATATGGAGGAGGAATCAGGAGGACAAAACTCCCTCCCATTGTTCCAGTTTGCATGCCTGCTCACTTCTGCGCTTGTGGAGTGAGGACGCATACGTCTCTGTCTGCTAGGATTCCTTCATTTGGAGGTTAATTAACGCTTGAAGTAAAAGCTGCAGGGCTGCAAATCAAAGACAGTAAACAATCTTCCAACAACCTCAGGGGATTATTAGAAAAATAAATGAAAGCTGCAGCAAATAATTAAAATATTTGAAATGTGAACTTTGGGGAAGCGTTTTTTTTTTTTTTTTTTTTTTTTTCCCTCCCTTCTGCTCGTCTTTGATATGCCAAACAGATCAAGGACAGCTGAAGTAAACTTGGAGCACATGTGTGAGGGTGTCATTGCAGGAAAACCTGCAGGATGTAGAAACATTAAGGTTTTAGGAAACACAACGTTTTTAGCAAGCTTAGTCCTGGATTTTATACCAAATAATCTTAGAAAAGAATAACTTAATTTATAACATCCTGAAGGAAAATATTAGGCTCTTAACTTTGAGCGAAAAAGATCCTGTGATTGTTGCCAAAGACAAAAGCACCCTTACATTTTGCACATGTTGTGACGTAACAATCACAAACTTCAGAATATTTTTGGGGATTTCATGTATTAGATCAGCCACAAAATTGTGAAATGGAAGGATAAATGTCTTCCCTTTTTTAATAAAAATATAAAACTCTGTGTAGAGTTTTATATTTTTAGGTTGTCTTCAGCCCCTTTTACTCTGACATCTCCAGATCAACAGTGTCAAAATTTTCTGCAAACAAAATCAGCTAATTAAAAGCACTTGTTGTAACTAACAAGTATTTTATGCAATGCCTAATTCATAAAATATCAGTAAAATACATTGTAGGCATATCACCGTATTGATACTATTGACAGGCACAGTTTAAAAATAGAGACAATGCGAGTCCATATAATGTTAAGCAGTTTTAGGACATGTCTACAACGTCAATTAAACTAATACACAAAAAAAACTAGAGAGAAAAACATAGAAGAGGATTCCTCTACAAAGTACGCAACACCAGTAATGACAGAATACTTTTCCTACATCAAGCTGATTTTATTTATTTCAAGGATGTCTCCATCCTTTTTTTTTCTTAATTGTTTTCTGTCTCTCCATCTCTATTTGTTCCCTCAGAGGACTTGTCCTTGTCCCAGCCCCAGAGCTCGTATCTGATTGGCAGCAGGCCACTGTTTTCATAAACACAGATTGCGGAGGGCGAGCATACATACATAAACAGCTGCACCACATGTCTGCTGTGTCAGATCCTCTGTAAATCTCCATCACTCACTCTGCTCCTTCAAGATACCCGAGCGACACAGCTTGAATGACGGTGCTGGGTTTTCTGAACGGAAGTCGTCTTTGGGTAAATCGATCTGCTGATAAATAGACATTCAAAATCATAAAACAATCACCATCGAGTTGCTGTCTCTTTACTGCAGGTGTGGGTTTTAATAGCATCACATCGACTAAAGAAAGAGCAAATAAGTGAAGAAACTGTATTTGACCTCAACCTACTGGTTACACACTGACTCCTCTGGAAGGAGCTTGAAATGTCGTGTTTCTGGTTCTGTTATGACTGATTTGGTGACTAATGTTCAAAAAACATCTACCTCTGGAGCACAGCTGTCCAGATGGGCATCCTGAAGACATTTAAAGAGACCACTGAACAACCACAAAGACCCAAGTTGACTAGTTAATGTGTCCTAAACATCTTTTTCAAGGTTACCCGGAGTGTAAGATGGGTTGCATGTGACTCCACAGACGTCATATGACTCACTGTGAGAGCCCACAGTTTTAAATCCTCATTTCTTCAGTCTGAAGAGCACTCAGAAGTAACAGAACCCTGGAAAGGGAAGAGCTGCAGGCCTTTCCTTCAAATGCATAGCTGTTTGCTCTTAATGTTATTATTGGAAGGAGTCTTGTACCCGCACAGCATCTCAAATGAACATCTTATCCTTTTGCAATAGCGAAACTTTATGCTCTGCTGAGGACATCAGTGATGGATATTTTTAGGATTAAAGAAAAATGACTTGGAACTCCACTTTTTCTGAATATGTATTTAAAATATAGGAATAACTACATGAAAGAGTTAAGATTTCGTAAGCAAAAATTTGTGGAAGTAAGGAAAATGTTCTGGGATGATTTTATTCATACCCAAGTTGTTGCCCAATAAAGCAGTTTATTTTATTCCGTTTCATTTTGCTTCATTTTATTGTGTTGATTGCATCTCTATGACCGACACAGCGATGTAGCACAGAATGAGTTTTTAGTTTGGTTTAAAAACAAAAACAAAACCCTAGTTTGCAACGTTGTGATAAAGCTGGTTTGAAGCCAACCTTGATGTCTTCACACTGGCCAAAATACTCCTGTTGTAGAATTTTAATGACATGTCCTTAAACAAGAAACAAGAAACAGGCAAATTTCACGTTCAGGACAAAAATAGAGAAAGGTTTTTGTTTTCATGCACTCCAAAAATCTGGCCTTTATAGAAAAGAAAAAAAGAAGGGAACCTTAAGTTGAGAGCCACAAGATGTCCTAGTTAAAGTTTGCAACAAGCAGGGGACACACAAAACATGGCAGAGAAGGGATCAAAATGTAGCTTTTTTTTTTTTTTTTTTTTTTTAGTCTCCATGCAAAATATTACATGTCACCCTGAACTCAGCATCTTTTCTTCAGCCAGGACAAATTATCCCATCAAACTGGATGGCAGCAACCCTGGAAGGAAACCCCACAGCAGTGATTCTCATTCTTAATTTGATTATAGTTGAGGTCAAAGACCCACAACCAACATTAATTAGAAGACACAAGCAACAATAACTGACACTTTATGTTTCTAATTGTTTTTTGTGACTCGGAGGAACATAAGTTTGCTGTAAAGAACAATGAGTTTAGCAATTTTAAGTACAAAACAAACTTGATCGACTGAATTACCTTTTAGAAACAACAGAGTTAACAACATGAACTAAAGTGCAACAAGACATTAAAGCTTCACAAAGACTGAGGTAAAAGTTTCAGACCAAAATTATACAAACATTATAATACATGTGAAAAAGACATTTATCTCCAACAAGCTGCCTAAATATTGTCCGATAAAAATGCTTCATTTTTCCACAAACATAGTTTCCATTTTTCCAGATTTTAGTGTTTTCATTTAAATTCTTTACGCAGAGTTCAGAAAAAACAAGCTTTTTTTTATTCCAAATGACTTTTTCAATAATTATCCCGTCCGTTATCTCTCTCTGTATGTGTGAGTGTGATTGACAAACAAAGTTGTATCGATGGCAACAGATGAAGAAACTCTGTGACCTTCTTCAAGTTGCTCATGCAGGTGACCTTTGACCTGAAGTACTGGACTCTGCTGAGCCCGGCGGCTTAATGATCGACTGTTATTCCTCAGCCATCAGCGAACCCCTCAGTAAGTGAAGAGGAAGGAGGATGGTAACGCCACTGAAAACAGACCGTTGTTTGTGTTGTGTGTGCGCCACGGTATGGAAACAGTACATCAATACATTTCTGTATTGAGGTGCCAGCACTAATTTGCATGTTTTTTTCTCTCCCTCTCTGTGTAAATGAGACAGGAAAAGATATGCAAACAACCAGGTGATGATGGGAGAACAATGGACGTCTTAAAAGCTATTTTTCCATTATGGTGTAGAAGAGCTTGCTGTTTTGTCGGCAGATGGGCTAATGGGCCTCTTCGATGTGCTGAGGAAATAATAGGAAATTTGCGTTTGTGGGTGCACGTTTGCAAAAGAAAACTTAGTGCAGTAGAAAAACGTGCGGCAAAAATCCGAGAAGCTGCTTTGAAAGCCAAATCAAAAAATTCTCGAAACAGGTTAATTCAACTTATAAACTGCTTCATGTTTTTTTTTGGATTCCCCGTGCTAAACAAAACAAAAAACAAAACATGAATCAAATATTTGAATTCCCTCAGCAGTATTCATTAAGCTCTGCAGATGCCTGTAATGAGCCGGTCACTTGATTCAGGTGTGTTGAAGAGAAGACTTACCTGTACGTTTCAGGACGGGAGCTCTCAAGGCCTGGACCTGGGCTCCCCTGAATGTAGGGATTTCTACCTGATACGAAATAAGAAAGTTTGATTTAAAGTCAAACATTGTGAGAGAAAAAAGTTATTTATCATCTTAAGCAGTGTATGTAAATATCTGGTTTCAGTAGGTCTAAAATTATGAGAAGTTAGAAAGGACGATGACCACACTTCAATAAAAATCCCAAAAATGAATTCACAAGCTCCCATGTGAACTAAATTATGACTCAAAATTGTGATTATTTAAATATTTAAAATCACTTTAACACTAATGTTATTAAAGCTACACTACTCAGCAGAACCATTTTGTGGTTCCTTCACTTTTATGAAACCTTCGCTTTTGTTTGAGTCTTTAAAAAAATGTACGAGCCCAATAAAACAATTCTGTGTTATTCAGATGTATTTATGAGCAATAAAGACCGTAATTTGCAGCAGTGGGTGTTGCATGGAGGCTCAGTCATGAGTGTGATTTATGACGACACACGGAAAGAACAAAACACCTTGACAGACGTTTGCAGCTGATGGAAGGCTTGGAGATAAGCTGCACCGGAAATGGAAAAAGCCGCCTGAATGGGCTGCAGGGGTATTAATTAAACAATGTCCATTTTAATCATAGCTAATTATATTTTCCTGAAAGTGTTGAGAGCATTTAGGGGGGCTTTGGGTGATTCTATCTGTGTCTTTGCTCATTAGTGCGATCCAGCTTGTCAGATGGGCAAAGCTTGGTTTATGTCATCAAAAATCTGCTCTAAATGTTGGATCAAAAAAATAAAAAAGGAAGAGAGGTTTGAGCTGGTTCGTATAGAAAAAGAAAGGTGCTCGACTTCAGAGGAAATAATTTAGCCAAATACATATGTAAGCTAAAAGAGCGCATTAGCAGTCTAACCGCATCCCCACTGATTAATTTAGTAATTAATGTTGCCTCCATTTATCACTGAAACAGCTGCTAATTAGTCTTTTCCAGCTCCACTGCCTCAAACTGTTCTTCCTCTGCAGTCCACCCTGTCAATAACCCAGCCACCTCGACTCTCTGTTTCTTTATAAATATCTGTTATCTGTGCTCATCAGAGACTGGTTTCCATTTATAAACATTCAGGAGCTCAGACGGTGACCCTTGACTCCTGGCTGACCTGGACGCCAACGGCAGAAAGGACGGGGTCACTGAGGGGGGAAACATCTCGGCTGCGTCTTATCTCTGGAAAGAGGAGGACAGAGTCTAATAGGAAACCATAGAGGAGAATAGGGAGTGCAGGGTCATTCAAAAAGGTTAACATGTGATGATTATCATATTAAATGTGGATCCAGTCTCAGTCTCACTTTCAGTCTCCAGTGACCACAGCAAGATAACAAAGGTGGCATATTTTGTTTGTGCAGTCAAACACAAGAGGAGTAACATACGACCATGTGAAGAAGTGAGGACTCTGTTCAGCTTCCTCATAAATGACCAATCTCAATTTCTTTCTCTGAAAAGATCACTGGACTAAACTCCATTGAAAACCTCCTGGTTATTCCGCCAAGTATTGGTTTCTGAACTCTTCCTGAGTTAAACGTTGTTGTTGTTTATAATATGAACTTTTTTTTTGTTTTGTTTTCTTTTTTGTATTATTTGAGGTCTGTATGTTTTTTGGGTTTTTTTGACCATTTCTCATTTTCCGCAAATAAATAAAAACATTTTGCCTGGAATTTCAAAAGTCTCTGAAATTCAGTAGTTCATAGAAAAAAAGAACAAAGTTCATTTTACTCAAACATTTACCAACTGGTCATTTTAAAGTTTTTCAAACTTTAAAGTTTTTCCAGAGATGTGTGTTCACTCATAAGTCACAGACATCAGTCTGAACAAAAACATATTTATATCAATGTTAAATATTAAAATATTCAACTAAAACTGGACGTTTCAAACACAAATCAAAAATACTTTATTGATTTTAAAGAGAAATTAAATAATTAACTAATAATAAAAATAAGAAGGTTTATATTTTCAATTAAGGTGGAAGTCCCTGTCAGCCTGCTTTCACCTTTCCAAAACCAGTTTGAAGAAACTGGAGGTGGTCAAACTTCAATGCACCAGTAAGCAGTGTTGTATAGTAACGAGGTAAAAATACTTCACTACTTTACTTAAGTATATTTTGGAGTACTTCATACTTTCCTCGAGTAAGAAAATCTTTTGATAACTTTCACTTTTACTTCACTATATTTCCGAACTTAATTGCATACTTTTACTCCGATACATTTTCAATGTGTGGTTTAGTTACTCGTTACAAGCGAGAGAGAGAAACAGTGTTTTGACTCCACCTACTGATTGACTGCAACACAGTCAGGCCTACTTGCCTGGGCTTGTTCATCACCACCAATAGGATGCACCTGTTTCGCTTCTCCCATTGAACACAAAGTTAGCAAAAATTGTCTCCCTCATCAGATGTCAAATAAGCTGCATTTCCCTCCCAATTCTTTTTTTCTTTTGCATAATGACCAGTTCTGTGCACCTATACTTTGTGAAGTAGAGTAATCGTAATGGCTTTTTTTCTTCATGTCGGCCGCATTTTCTGTACTGACTATTTATTTTTCTCATTTTCACCACTGACCTTACTTGAAGGGAAAACTTAAGGCTCATAGAAACTTTGTACTTTCTGTCCTGGAGGGTTTACTAAGAAGCTGCTTCAGTTGTAAAGCAGATTAAATTAACCTTGTGGTTTAGGTAAAGCACCTAATTTTCTAAACTAAATGATGCTGCAGGTTTATATACTAACAAGTTTAATTTTGCCTGCACTTGGTTGTGTACATTATTTTGAGTGTATTTGACAAGTTTACCAAAATATAAAAAAATGTCAATCAAACTGCATTTGCCTTGTTTTACTTTTTAATTGTACTTTTCATTACATTACTTGAGTACATGCATTTTTACAGTAATTTCCGTACTTAAGTACAAGACGTTTCAGACACTTTAAGACTTTAACTCAGGTAACATCTCGGTCAGTGACTTGGACTTTTACCAAAGTCATATTTTGGAGCGGTACCTATACTTTTATTTGACTCTGAGATTTCAGTACTTTATACAACACTGCCAGTAAGACCCTCAGCATGATGCTCCCCCTACCAAGCTTGAAAAATAGCTCTGTATTCATTAGCTTGAAAGCCTCACCTTGTCTCCTAAACATAATCTGACACTGACAGTCATCAGTGTTTCACCAGAACATATTTGGCCGGTCATGAATAAATGTTTGTAGACTGCAAGCCGAGCCCACCTGAACAGTTTTAATCGTGTTGAAGGTAATTAATACTGTGAACGGCAGAGGGAGAAAGGATGTTTCCTATTAAACCAGAATGGACTGAGAACGAAAGAAGAGCTGCAACAAGAAAGAGAATGTGAAAAGACAAGGAGCAAAGAACTACTTATTCTTCTTTCCTCCTGCGTCTGGTTTGCTGGAAGAGGAATGGAGTGGAGATAAGCCTAAAAGGACTGTCACTCAGAGGAACAATTCTTCCAGTGTCCTCCTCTTCCTCCTGGGACTCCTCCCTCCTCCTTTTCTCAGATTCCTGCTGCGATAGAGCTGCTGCTCACAGGGACGGTTTGTTGACATCATAGCAGTGCGGTCCAACCCGCAAATTGTGAAGTGTGAACAAAAATACCCAGAAAACGAGTAAAATCTACCCACACGCTGAAGCATTTAACACGGAGGGAAACTGCTGGTTTGGATAGTTCTGCAAATACATCTCAGCAAACACGGGGAATTTTCGATATGAAGTCAAATAACATTAACTGACTGATGTTCTGCCAGAAGATTGCTATTATAAAGGCAATATTTGTTGAGAAAATGTTTAAACAAAGTTGGAAATGCTTCACTAGAGCTTCAGCAAGAGTCATTTCACTTCAGCATCCACATGGAAACCCAGATGTTGTCCCTCTGCGTCTCATTCTGTAGAAACTCAGAGGAGTCCTAGTTAAGTACCAACCAGTTACATTTACTCAATGTGAGTAACTTCACTGAATAAAAGAAGCTTATTTGTAGCAGTTTTTGCTCAAGTTTAATGTTTTGTATTGAAATACATTGATTTGGAAAAATTTTTGTTTTGCCTGCTTCTGTTATTTATATAAATTATTTTCAATTTATATATATATATATATATAGTACTTGAGTAACTTTTTTTTTTAATTATTTTTTTTTACTCCTGAGTAATTTCTTGAACAGGTACTTTTACATGAATAAAAATAGCGCTACTTTTACTTGAGTTCAATTTACGGTTACTCTACCAACCTATGGAGACAAATACAAACTTTATCTGCATTTAAAGTCAGATAGGAAAGTTTAAAAAATGTTTTTACAAGGTGTATGTAAATTATTTGGATTCCAGGAATCACTGAAAAGTCAGAGGTCACACCGTTATCGCTTTTGAAACTATCCTTTTATTTTTATTTTTTTACTTCCTTAACAAAAGAAAACCCTGACCAGTCATCTGACATTCAAATGAATGAGGAAATAAAAAAAGAAAGAAATTGAGACAAACACAAGTCAGAGATAAAGCAGGAGCCAGTGAATAACGAAGCTGGAACATTGCATTATCGCTGCTGATGAGACGTTCAGTCGCACAGGAAGTAAACACAAAGACCAACCTGAGCTCTGCATTTCTGCTAGTGATTATTTTAATCAAGACAGAGGAATTGCAAAATATGTTTTTTTTTTTATATCTATAAGTAAAATTTAGTAAACATCAGTAAGTAAAATTTCGTAAACATCAGCAGATTTGGATCATTAAATGAAAGTTGTGCATCAGCGGGAAAAAAAAAAAAGAGCAGCTTTGCCCTCTCATGGTGGAGCAAACAGGATTAGGTCGAGCTCCTAAGACAGAGATAAAACAATCACTGTTTCACATGCGTTCAACATTCCTCAATCATCGCATTTCTGCAGACTGTCTCCATCTTCCAGAAAAAAAAAAACAAAAGGCTCCAAAACCTCTGAATCTGCTTTCATGGCCTGTTTCTAAGAATCAGAGGAGCGTGCAGGGGTCAGGACTGAACCATCTTCTTATGGGGATCAAACACGTATCTCTTGAAATGCAGGTTAATGCTAACAGGCTGGGACTCTGTTTTGGGCTCCTCTTCGCTTGCCGGCCCGCCTTTGCTGCCGCTTTTCCCCTTCTTCTTGGAGGACAACAGCTGCTTGGTCTCCGGGCGAAGACCCTCTGAGAAACACATCAGCAGACAGGTCAAGAGGAGACGAGGATAATATAAATCTAAACAGATAAACCACCTTTATGTGTCACGTTTCACTTTCTCCTGTGCAAAACCTTCCTCAACTCAACCCGATATATGATGTGGATCTTTTCTTTGTTGCAGTGTTACAGCAGGTATTTTGTATTATCTAAAAAGCAGTCTCCCTTGCTGTCAAACTCATGCAAAAGGAACCTCCTCCCTATACCTGCCCTCATGTTTGTTTTCCTGCATGTTTTAGGCCTGGAACCGACTGCAGCGTGTGCTTTCCCTTCTCCACACAGCAGGTAAGAAATGTTCTGGGTTCACTGCTTTTCATGCAGGCTGTCTGACCCCATGTACATCGGCGCCAGCATTCTTCTTGTTATCATCATGCCAAGGTGAGGGCTGTTATGGTTGCAGCGCAGCCAGAATGCTCTGGCTGTTATCTAGGATCAGCCGAATATGTCGGCTTTGTGCTGGAGAGCACGCTCACGTACCTCCGGCGACAAATCATTTAAGGTAAACGGGTCGAGCTTTTTCCAAGTCAGCTGCACGTATTTACGTTTTCACACACAGTATAAATGTGGTGAATCGGTAATTGATTTTTTTTTTTTCTTTATCATCTATATCCCCCACACACCAGTCACCAGATTAAGAGCAGCGTAATTTCCCATGTGTATCACACAGAAAAGCCTCCCAAATCCAAAAGCTGAGATATTCAAAATCTGGTTTATATTTGCATAAAAAGTCACAAAAATCAAAGCGCCACCTTCAGAAGAAGTCACTCAAGCGAAGTTCAAGTACAATATGGTCCCCAATCAAAGGGACTTTTGATTCCTTTGATTGGGGTCAAAGGTCAAAGGAGATGTAGCAATCTATGAAAAAAATGTTTCGTCCAATAATGTGACTAATCTCACATGACACCATTAATTATCGGGTTTTGTTTTTTTTTAACAAGGGGTGATTATAAGTACACATGTCACAATAAGCAATTAATTAATTAATTAAAAGCTGCATTTCTTTCCTGATCCAAGAAGCCGCTGCTTTTATTTGTTTGTTTGTTTGGGGTTTTTTTTCCATAGAAGATACACCCAGAAATTTTCCCAGTTTTGGAATTGATTTGGTAACGTTCACACTACCAACCCGCGAGAGCGCACAGACAAAAAGGAGTCAGAACAGCTGAATTCAACACAAACACACATGAAAAACAGTGGAAACACGACCCAATCCACTTCTAGAGTAAGAAAATGAAATCATTACTTTGCAGGTTTGGAAGTAAGGTTGGTGTGCGGAGCTGAAGTCAGCAACAGGAAGCATTTCTGAGTCAGATTAAAGTAGACACATTTAAAATCAGTTCCTTACTTGTCTGAAAAACGACGCATTATAAATTCAACAGAAAGCGAAGGCGACTGGCAGGAAGCACAGCCCTGCACAGATACATCTTAACCCAAACTGACAGCCTCATGGAGACGCCACTGAATGTCCACATTATGCTCCCGCCTGAGCATACTGTGCGCGTCGGTAAATCTGAGACGTTTGAGGATGCAGGAACAAGGCGGCGAGGAGGATGTCGGCCTGGTTCTGTTTCTAAAATGTTTTTGTTTTCTCTTCCCTCCCGTTCGTGGGTTTTGAGCAACAGAAGGTAAAACAAACACTGATCAGACTTCCCCCGGAACACAGGCGATCCCCAGAGGAATGCTGGGAATGTGGCTCGGGATGTCGGGCCCGCTGCTCTTACCACATCCTGACGACCGTCTGCTGAGCCCCAAAACACTGAAAGTGGACTGGATGTGGACGTCGGCAACAAGGGAGGCTCAGGTGACAACAAACTGAGCGTCACTCGTTAAAACACCAATCAATCAATCACGCCAAATTCACAAGCAGATGTCGTGCAGGATCCTCACCTTGAATACGGATCTTGAACTTCCCGCTCTGTCCAAACCCGCCCTCGATAACGCCACTCTCCCCTGTCGACAGAGTGACCTTTAACCCCACAAAGAGCTGGAGGTTGGTCTCCTTTTTGAACAGACTGCGGCCGATCACAGAGTAATCATCAGTCACCTGAGACAGGAAAACAAATGAGCTCATGTCAGGAAAAACAACCAAAATAAGGAGATTTTGTGGCTCTGGAGATGCAAGGGGCTCTTTGGACCTTCCACAGTATGGCTTAATAAATTAGCTAATAAAATGTAGGACCAAACATTTTTTTAAAACAAATAACAAATGTAGATAACAGCTGTTATCTTACATTTGAAACTGAGTGCTTTTTTTTTATGTTTATATAATTTTACAAAAAGATGAACATCCCATAGAAGAAAATTGATCAATTCTCTTTTTGTAAATGCATCATCTTTTTTCCTGTAGGAGACATTTTCTACATTCACAAATTACTTTCACAAAAGGTTTCGCAACATCTTTAGTTCTACGGTTTAGTTGGACTGAGGGCAACAATGGATTTTTGGTTTGTATAGGCAGCGGGTCCCTGTGTTGGTCCAACACAAAGCAATGCATCAATGTGAAGTGAAATTGAGTTCATTGATTTTCTTTTACACATTTCCAATTGTATTTCCATCTGTACTTTGACTACGCCATTCTATTGCATGCATATGCTTGGACTTAATCCATTCCTCAGTAGCAGTGGCTGGGTGCCTCTTTCTTCAGACTCCATTCCTGCTTCAAAAACATCAAAAGCAAAACAAAAAAAAAACAACTTAATGTTTCCATCTCCTTGCCAGGATGATGTGTTCAAGGCAGTGTTCACGTTTTGTCACAAATATTGTTTTGTTTTTAGACCACAACCTTTAACTTTGGTTTCCTCTGAGCAAGCAGTGGATATTTACAGCTTCTTCAGAGTTAACATGAACCTCTTGGCTTTTTTAACTGGACAGTCATGTCGTTGTTGGTTTTCAGCAAATGATGAATTGAACAGAGCTCTATGAGATGTTCAAAGTGGGAGATTGTTTTATAACTTAACCCTACTTTAAACTTCTCCAGAACTTTATCCCTGACCCGTCTGCTGTGCTCTTTGGTCCTCACGATGCCTCTTGTTAATTAAAGTTCACTAACAAACCTCTGAGGCCTTCAGATGACAGCTGGATGCATGCCTAGTTTAAATTACACACAGACGTCTGAAGGCAAATTGGACGCACTGGATTTTATTTCTGGTATCCAAATATAGGTGGTTTAATACAAAAATTTCACATTTTTTATTTAAAACCATAATTTTCTAATTTTGCACGACTGTGTTGATCAGCTAAAATCTCAATAAAAACACGCTGATGTTTTTGGTTAAGTGACAAAATGTGTCAAAAGTCCAGAATTGCAGCTGCTTTTAGAAAGTACTCTTCAACATGTAACAAATGTTGCGTGACTTTTGCTTCAAATAAGTAATAACGCGTTACTATAACATGCAAGCTTGAGGAGGAAGAGCCATCAGGCCACATTCTTCGAGGATCGCCTGCCGGGCTATCTCTGACTTTCTTCAACGCAGTTAGGCATATTTTATGGCATATTTGTATTTCTTCTTATCACCCATCCCTAAGTGGATCTAACCCCGCCACTAATCTGATAACTGCAGGGCACCGCTCTGTCTCTACACCACCAACGCTTCCTCGCTCTTCTGCCTGACCCTGATTCATTCCTGAACATTTGACCCTCAAGCATGACGGATCTGCTGATACAAAGAAAAACAGCGTACAGTTTCCGCACATGTCTGATGGCCCATCTGATTCGTGACATCTCAACAATGACAGTAATGTGCTCGTTTTAAGAAAGGGAATTCTTTGGTCCTGAGGCACAGCTGGGTCATTCTGCGAGACGGCGCGAGCGACGAACGCGACATCACATGGCCGCCGTCTGACCCCTCGCGCTGTTCTGCTCCTGAGTGTATGAGCGGAGCTGTCAACAGCCCGAGGTGCTCAAGCAGGAAACTAGTTCACACACTTGAACCTTGAACTTCTGGTGACCCTGCTCGAGGGCCTACAAGGAGAAACTGAACTGTAACACACAGCGTGACGAAAGTCATCACCAGCGGCATGAGCTGTAGGAACACCGTTCAGGTTTAGGGACATAATCTAACAGCAAGCGCGCAGGAATGATAACAACGGCGTGCAGAATGGGAGAGAAAGATGCTCAGACAAATGCGGAACGTGTGGATGTTCCTGCGCCACTCAGGTGTGACCAAACAGCGCCAGCCTCCGATAGCTAGACAGCACCCAGCGCCACTGGCGTCAGCCGGCCACCCACGCATGCTTCTGTCACAGCACATGCTAAGGCATGCATACCACCCATGCCTCAAACGCGGCTCATCGCGGCCACATATGTACGATTGTTTGTGTGTACGTGTCTGTTTGTGAATATACAATAGAGGCCTGTGTCTGGGAGGCGCGCTGCAGCAACAAGGAACATCTGAAGAACTAGAGCCAGACGGAGTTCAAGGTGATGGCGAGGGAGGGCGGCAACAAACGCTGAAACGATTAATCGTGATTAATTGATTATTAACATAGTCATCAGCTAATTTAGTAATTGATTAAATGTTAACTTGAGTGCAGAAACTCAAATAAAAAGGTCATTTGTTGAAAGAACAGCATGATCAGAGCAGTAATTAGGCTGAAACTAGACAAAAATGTCAAAAACATTTTGCACTGAAGATAAAAAAACAAAAAACAAAAAAAAAAAACACTTTTTGTCTGTAAATATGTTTTACTAAGAACTCCTCAAGTGGCATATTTTATCTTCAACAGGATTAAATTCTGTTAAAAAATAAAAAATTATAATAAAATCTACTATTTAGCATCTTTTTCTATACAATTATTACTGAGTTAATTTTTTTTTAAATCCTCAACACTGAAGGAATCTTTAATTATCTCATGTTAGGCAACAAAATGTTGTTTTTTTTCTTTTTATAAATTTAATTATTTATTCATTTGCATCTTTCAATGTATTTCATGTAAAAAAAAAATAATAATAAAAAAAAAGCTTAAGTGGTTAAATGAAAATAATTCAAAATGTGGCAATCTTTTAAAACTGATTAATCATCAGAATATTGGTAGAATAGTCAGTTACTAAAATAATTGTTAGTTGTAGCCCTACAAGGGATTGTTGACTTCCAGGAGGCCCTGACCTGCGCACACAGTCATCAGCAGAGTGGATAGCATGAAGTTTCCTTGTGCAAACATTTCTGATTCACCTGGGAGTCCAGAACAGGCCCAGCGCAGGACAGTGCAGGGACTGGAGTGCAATTACAATACTTTGGAAAAAACTCAAAAATCAACACTTTTCACATTTTGTTTTGTCACAACAACAAAGCGAGTTAACATTGTGAAATCTTTTTCATAATTTTAGATTACGAATAAAAATCTGGAAAGTGTGGTGTGCATTTGTATTCATCATCACTGAGGTGATACTTTGAAGAAACAGCTGTCAATACGATTACAGTAGCAAGTATCTTGGCGTTGCACATCTGGATACTGACATGTTTGTCCATTCTTTATTGAAAATTAGCTGAAGCTCATCCAGACTGGATGGAGAGTCTCTGAACTACATTCCAGTCTTGTTAAAGAATCTCAGGTTAGTTTCAGGTGTAGGTCGTCCCAACACATCAAAATGCTTTAATTCAAACCATCTGCTTTAGCTTTTATGTATATTTAATACAAATGACAGCCACACTTTCAAGGTTTTATTTGTACAAACCTTTTGAAATACTGCCTTGTCTTTCTTCTGCTTCACAAAAATATACTCTAATTTGTGCTAGGCACTTAAACCAACGCATCAACAAAACATGCAAGTTTTTGGTTGCAATGTGACAATATGTTAAAGTGTTCTTGAGTTATTAATGCTTTTAGAAGGGACTGTTTTGAATGTCATCTTTTTTGTGTTTCATCTACAAAATTAACTTTGAAACAATTCCCTTGGTGAACCAGTAGAAACACTGTCTCAACTAGCCAATTGGAATAATAAATGTAATTGATTAGATTTAAAATAAATAGCTAACTGCTGGACAACCACTCACCCTCTCCACCTGTCCCTCCTTATGTTTGGTCTTGAAGATGCGTAGTTGAGGCAGAGAAGTCTCGGCGTAACTTTTGTCTTCAAACCCATGCAGCAAGCGGCCTTGGAAGGCCAGCCGACACGCGTTGGCGTGGATATCCGTGTCCAGCTTGGAGCCGATCACCAGACAGAGCGCAGGACATGTGACGGGACGCTCAAACTCCAGTAAAGCCCACTGTTCTGGGTCGGGCCCTGAAGCCGCTTCTTTTTCTCTGCTAACGTACTCGTCCTGGTAGGAATACTCCCTCTCAAAGGTGAAGGGTGTTTCCAGTGAGGACGGCTCTGGCGATGTTGGTTTGGTGTCAGCGGGGGGTAAGCCAAAGAAGGTCACCTTCGCCATGACCGTCTCGTGACCCACCGTGATGTGGAACTTGGCCCGGGTGGCGAGGGAACCCTTAAAGTATCCGATCTTCCTGGTGGAGATGATGGCTGCGTACAGGGTGCGCAGGGAACCCGGCGTGCACACCAAGCCGCGCTCCAGCAGTTTAGGGTCGAACTGTGTCACGCACACACCCACACGGTCCCCCTGCATGGCCCCCGACACCGGCTTCCGAAACATCTGCACCGACTTTATTTTCTTGGTCACCTGATGTCAGAGAGCACACAGACACAATAAATAACACGCCTAAAAACACATTTCCACAGAAAAATACACAATACTTAACATGGACCCGATCGCAGATTAAGCAGCAGCAGATGAGGAAACGCTTCAAACTTCAGAAACTAATTTGTAAAAAACGTTTTACTCTCCAATATCTCAATAAGATGTTTGGAAACGGGTAAATTAACAAGCAAAAACTCAAAAAAGTGAAACTGTTGTCAAAGTATTCAGCTTCGAAAAATAAATATGTTCAGTTAAGCTGATGATCAAAAAGTCTGGAGATAAACAAAATCAAGATTAAAATGTAAACCTCCTTTTTGTTCAGTTGCATTTAAGAATCCAAGAATGCGCCAATCAAATGACCTCCTTTGATATAACGATTATTAAGCTTAATTTGAAAATTGGGTTTGACAAATAAAACTAGGTTTTGTTGCATTTCCTCAAAGGTGCACAAATAAGAAATTAGGAGATCTCTGTTTGGATGTTAACTCAATAAAATGTAAGACCAAAATTTGAACAGCTTGGCAGATATTATTATTAAGTAAAGAAACAAAAACGTTCATCAGCCAGGATGACGGGAGCAGATGACATGTCAATTAAGCCATCTGCTGCCACCAAGAGGTGAACATAATGACTACAGGCAGCAGTTTTGCATGTGGTCTTGATTAAACGGGATCTGCAGTCAGAAAAGCACAGATTCCCCTCATATTTCCCTCACATTAAACAGCCACATCCTCTGAAAAGACATCGATGCTCCCCTTCTGAATCCCTGCCGTTTCCACACATTCATTTCCACTGTGAGGGAATGCCACCTGCGCGTAAGTCTCAGAGACCTCGGTGTTCAAAGCAAACCTTTAGCACTGGGATTTCCACTGTGTCGTTAATGGCCAGTGATCCCTGCAGGATGGTCCCAGTCATGACCGTTCCCTGACCGCGGATGGAGAAGCAGTGATCCACAGCCATAAGAAGGTCACCTTTAGCGTCCCTCTTGGGGAGGTACGTCTGTTTCTTCAAAAGCTGGGAGAGAAAGGTTAAATGTTTAAGTAATGTTGGTGCTTTTGATCATTTTCTACCACCTCATGACCAACAAACAGGTCATGAGGTGGTAATTTGCACCAATGCACAGACATGTTAATGTCAAATTTTGGAATTGTTGAAAAATGTGTTAGCCAGTTTCAGTGTGAATCAAAGAGGCCTTTGTAAATCAGGGTTTATTGTGACTTATAGTAAGTGTATTTTTCAGTGGAATAAGACATGTAAATATCACAATTAAGGTAAAAAAAATAATCTCTGGAATTATTTATTTTGGTCTCATTTTACTACATGATAATACATGGCGCTTTAGAAGGGGTGTCCAGCCTTCTTAACGACACCATCAAATAAATTAGTCTTAAATCTCACAAATATGATCAACCAGGCTGAAACCTGGTGACTGCTTGAGTACTTATATCACTGTACAACACATCGTACAACCCATTTGTCTCTATAAACTTTAGGAAAACAATCCTAAAGTTTGTTTTAAGTTTTAAGTGAACAGCCAGCTGACTGACAGTTCATAGCAACAGGTGGAGGCAGCTGGGACTTACTACTTTGCCATAACTTTATAACAGCTAGATACTTCCTAACACTAGCTCATATAAACTCAGAGCAACTTTAAGGTGTGTCGTGCTGCTTAGCGAGGTCTTGATAACAAGTGTAATGCAGCTTTCAGAGCTGATTTGATTCAGGTGTGTCAATCAAATCAATCAAATCTTTTAGGCCAGGATATCAACCTGAAAGACCAAAGAACTTCTGACATCAGATCCTATTAATTTTGTGCTCCAGAACAAGAGATGCAGGATGGAAATCAAAAAGCTTTTGTTACGTAGTTTGTCCTTCAATGAGAAATTTATAGAGCTACATTTAAATAAATATAAATATCAGGATTTGAAAACATTGGACGATTTTGATGTCTTTTAAACTTGTTTAACTTTGTCAAACAATCGATCCATCACAGGGTTTCCCCCAGTATATTGTAAGCCTGGCGGGCCACCAGGCTTTACTAGACCCCCGCCCCCACCAGGCGAAGCATTGTTATTTTAATACAACACTAACAGTGACAGACAAGAGGGGTTTTGAGCAGCAGACAATTATCTATTTTAAAAAAGATCATGGCATTTGATTCTACACACAAAACATACAGAGAGATGCTAGTTTATTTAGTGAACTGCTATATATTTTTTTCTGTTTGTTTTATTTCCAAAATGTCCTGTTAATTTTTAACACAGAAATGCTGTGGTGCAACTAGTTTTGTGGGTGTGTGGGGGGGATTTGCATCTCCTTTAATAAAACAAAACAAACAAAAAAAGAGCCCCAAAATAGTAGCTGCACCTTTGAATTAATGAGAACTCATGTATAGCCTTTAGCAACAGCAGCATCAATTAGCTTCCAAACTTTACCTCAATTAGCTCTGGCACTCCCTGTGGCTCCTCTGTTTCAGGGGCCTCTGGGCCTCCAGGCTTCGCTGCCACAGCAATCACCGGACATTCCTTGAATCTGTCCACCGGAAAACAGCAACCCTTAAATTATTTCATGATGTGGTGTTGAGGCACTCAGCCTATCCGAGTAAACTTCAATTTTACATTTACACAGACGTGTAAGTTTATGAACCAATACTGACCTGGTGCTCTCCAGTGTTTTGTGTAGCCTTTTGGTCATTTTCTCAATGGCACTTTGTCTCTTGTTAGGCGGCAGCAGGTCGATCTTGTTCAGGACGACGACCATGCGGGGGCAGGTCAGTTCTCCAATCAGCAGACACTCTGCAGTCTGAGTCTGCACGCCTTTCACCACGTCCACCACCAGCATCATCAGGTCGATGATTTGCGCACCTGGGAAAAGAAGACATCGGAGGAACATGGAGCTGAAGCAGAACGACTTCCCCGCAAAAGAGAAACTGAGAACATTACAAGCATGAAGTTGAATACTGCTACAAAATGGAGCAAGACATGCAAAAATACTAGCAAACAGGACATGAAATGAAAGGAGGGGTGAATGAAGGCAGCAAAGAAAGAGCCATAAGATTGAAACTAAAACTAAAACTAAAGTGTTGTTCTGAGTTTGAAGGATTTCCTTGTTATTCTTGGCTCTGACAACCCCAAAACTACACTCATATCAGCAGAGTGGGTCTCACAGTTGCAATTTACAGCAATCTGTCTTGAGAGGAGGTAAATATGCTGAATCATAAAATCAACATGGTGAGAAAATTTATGCAGTCCACAATGTGAACTTCCTGATGCATTTCAGCTGCCACTTCGACTGTCGCCATTCATTCAACAATTCCACTCAATTTGGTTTATTTGCAGAGAGACAGCGCCCCCTGCTGGATGAATTAAACTAATTCATCCTGGTCACTAATACTGCAGAAATAGAATACAGATTTAGAAATGCTCTGATCTCAGTTGTAACACTCGCTCAAATCATACCAATTTTCTAATCCAGAGATTTAAACATAGAAATACAATACCTTTAATAAGACAGCTTAAATTTATATGTGCTCAAACAAAAACACCAATAAGTTCCTGTGTCTAATATAAGTTTATTGCACCTCCAACGACAGAGCTCACCTCCAATGATGGTCCGAATGAGAGAGGCGTGTCCCGGACAGTCCACCAGGGTGAACTGGAGGCTGTCATAGGGCTGCTGTACCCCGCTGTCACGCAGGTGATCAGGACAATCCACGGTGAAGGAGGAGAAGCCCAGGTCCAGCGTGATGCCCCTCTCACGGGACTGCGGGTTCTTGTCGAAGGCGGCCGTGGAGGCTGTGCTGCTCAGCGCTCTGGCCAGCGAGGTCTTCCCACTGTCCACATGGCCGAGCACCCCGACATTAAAGTTCAGAGTTTTAGCCCGACTGTCTGGTGACTCTGTCATTTTATCTGTTTGGAGATAGTATTATCTAACATGCGCGTTTTCCTCCACTCTGAATCGGACCCTGAACTCACCACGGCGCTTTACTTTCCGCACCAGTCCTTCCGTCGGCAATGTTTGTTTTTAATATAATATGTTTAAAATGAAAAACATATTAACGCAGCAGGCTACAAACAACTTTTCCACTGAGCCCTGAAAACTTCACCCTCGGAAAACAAGCTAAGCCGGAACCTCTTTTGCAAGTAAACAAAATAAAATAAAAGTATAAAATTAATAATTCTCCAATAGTATCACTTGAATTTTAACTAAATATGAATGTGAACTGAAATATTTCTATGATTGTACCCCCGCACAGTGAAACATGTAATTCATTTGTAGCAAGTTTCTCGTTGTTTCACTACGACAAAACAAATGAAACACACAGGAAAAGACTAGTTAATCTCAGCCAATTATATTTTTACGTGTTTTCACAGTATCCAATAATATTGCAGATGTTCCACAGTAGGCGGGAACTTAGGGAAACGCACTTCCGCTCACTTTCCCTAGTAACCCACATGGAAACCGAGTTCCCTGTGTTTTGAGTTTCGGCGCCGACTGCGGCGGTTTAAAATAATCATCCGGGAAATCAGGTCTTTTTTGGTGTGAATGAAAATTAGCGACTTCTACATTGCACATAAACCCAAATAACGCAGCTATGAAGATAGAGGAGGTAAAAAGTACCACGAAAACCCAAAGGATCGCTTCACACAGTCACGTTAAAGGACTGGGGCTAGACGAGGCCGGAAATGCTAAACAGACAGCATGTGGACTGGTGGGGCAGGAGACTGCGAGAGAGGTAATACTTATGTTTCACTACATTGTTGTTATTCATCTATGCATAGAAGCCATTAAATAATATTCGTTTTGCCAGTAATATTTAGCTAAACGCAGGTCGTTCAGTAGACAACATGCTAACGCCGTTAGCATGCTACTTATTTTGAAGTTCTAAAGCTGGGATCGATTTAATCGTTTAATGGAAAACAGTTGAGTAATTATGATAAATCATTGTTGTATAATATTTAAATTAGGACGTAGTATTAATATTATACTTAATTTAAATGTTTATGTGAAATGGAGAGGTTAATAACAGCCAGAACAAATATTACTATTATACATCAACCAGATGTAAAATAGTAATATTGTACATTACACACTCTTTATAATGTATGGTTACATAAAGAGTCCCAGTGTTAACATTATATTAAGCCAAACATTCACTCTGTGTTGGTTTCAAGACGTCTCTGCCTGGTTTTTAGTGTTTGGGTTTCAGGTTTTGTATTTTAAAAATCTAAAAATGGTTACGAACATGTATTAAATAGTTATTGTAATTTCTTCACATTTTGTTGGATTCAGAGCTGTTATCTATGTCAAAGACCTTTCAGCACAATGTTTAGTCAATTTTTACCCAAGATTTTTTTTCTTTTGTCCTTAGAAAGAAAAATCAATACTGACACGTAAGACCCAACAAATGGGAATGAGTATTGGTCCATTAAAGTCTAATTATTTCTTGGCTAAAGACAACAAATCATATATTCTTGCTTTATTTTCTTTTTTTTCTTGCCTTATTGTCATTTGATGACAGCAACACATTAGGAATTTGTGGCTTGTATCTCCAGTGTTTGTGTTGCACCTTATATCAAGGAACCTCTCCAATGTGGACGTATTTGTTTTTGATAAACATTTAGTTATTTTGTGTTTGCATACACTTAATTTTTATACACATTACTTTTGAATTTCCCCAGGCCTGTGGAATCATTGTTGAGATGATCCGCTCAAAAAAGATGGCAGGAAGAGCAGTTTTGTTGGCAGGACCTCCAGGAACAGGAAAGGTTTGTGCATTGTTTTTCCAAAGTGCTGAGATACGAGTATGAATACAAGCTCATTAACCGGGACTTTTCACTTGAATGATGATCATTATTCTGGCCTCTGATTACTGCGTTTCAACCTTCAGACTGCCCTCGCTCTAGCTATGGCACAGGAGTTGGGAAACAAGGTTCCTTTCTGTCCCATGGTTGGCAGTGAAGTGTACTCATCTGAAATTAAAAAGACAGAAGTACTTATGGAGAACTTTAGGAGAGCAATTGGTAAGTATGATATATTCCATGCCATTCCATATATATACATAAGTTTTATAAGTTCAATATGTGCTACTTTTACACCCATGGTGTAAAACAGGGATGCTTTTATTCTACAAACATAAAGCCGGCGTTTGTGTGTGAAGAGTTTTTCTTAAACCTTCACTTTCATTGAAACTGGATGTCCTGATTAAATCTGCTGCCTTTAGCTTCAAGCTAACACTTGATGGTGAAGTTTTTAATAAAGAAAAACAGAGAGCGTTTGGCTGACTGATGATGTTAACCGTTTCACTGAGAAGGAAATAGAGACAGAGTTGGTCAACATCACATTGACTTCACCTCTAGAAGAGATTTTGCAGGAACCTGGGGGGGCTGGGGTTCGTCTCGTTTTTCGTCACCCTATTAGTAGCAACTCTGCAGCACAGTCCCTGCCTTAAGCACAGCTCTCTGACCCTCAACATGAAGGATCAGGCACCTGTGTGCTGCTTATGCTCAGATCCTCAGCCTCTGTGAAAGAGGTATGATCATGTTACACTGATGCTCTGGCATTTGCCTGGCGCGCACACGTTCTTTCCTGTAATAAAAGGCATTATTCAGCAGTCTGAAAGATGTGGCGGCTTAGCTGAGACGGGAATATGAAGACCTGATTGAATCCTCATTATGAAGTGTGTGTGTTCGTTCAGGTCTGCGCATCAAAGAAACAAAGGAGGTGTATGAAGGAGAGGTGACAGAGCTGACCCCGTGTGAGACGGAGAATCCTATGGGTGGCTACGGCAAAACCATCAGCCATGTCATCATCGGTCTGAAGACGGCCAAAGGCACCAAGCAGCTCAAGGTCAGATTTTTCTCCTTTATTTGTTCTTCGTCGACTGTTGCCATTAAATAATCTCTGGAAGCAAAGTGTCTAATAAACACCATTGTAAACAGATAAATGAAAGTTTTTGGAATTGTTTAAAGTATTTGTCTTCTCTTGAGTTTTATTTGTATGGATCAGATTAATGCTTTTAGGAGCAATTTTGCTCATTCTACAGTGTAGTTTGTGCAATATGAATGACTTAACATTGACCTAAAAAGTGCTTTTGCACTTTCTCTAGTTGGATCCCAGCATTTATGAGAGTCTTCAGAAAGAGCGTGTGGAAGTGGGAGACGTCATCTACATCGAAGCTAACAGTGGGGCTGTCAAGGTAAAATTTTATTCATTTTGAGAAACAGGAATCATTTTGCTTCTTCAAAATTGGAGTAGTATGAATTTGAGTCCTGACTGCATGGGCTGTGGGTAAAAGGCACTGGCTGTCTTCCTCTCTTGAACAATTTTTTTTATGATTAAACAACGTCTTCTTCTGTTCATTCGTGTTACAGGAAAAAAAAACCAAGAGATAATTTTGGTATAAAAAAAAACACACACACTCCGTTTCAGTCAATGCAATCTTAGCTGATTATTGTTTTACCAGTTTGCAAACCTGAATCAAATGGCTGAATCACATCCTCAGTATGTGGTCCAGTTCTCCAGAGTCCTGCTAATGACCTCATTTGTGTTGAAGCAGCAACTCAAAAGTTGCGGGTCACTGACCCCGGAGTTCTTTAAAAAGAAAGAAAAACAGCAATGAAAACTCCTGATCTAAGCAATGAATATACAATATAATTAGGGAGCACGTAAATACAGAAGTTATTTAAGTGTCATAAAAGTGGATTTAGTCTGACATGTCCCACTGTAAGAAAAGAAGTAAAAAATATTAAAACGGGACTTGGAATGAAAAACCAGAGATTTTTCATTCTCTAAAAGGTTTCATACTGGAGTATATCTTTAATGCAGATTCAGGTGTTTTTACTGTTTGCAATGAGATGTTCACTCTGTGGTTATTAAAAGTGATTTTGGGGGTAAAAATAAATGGTAGAATCCAATACCAGGATCTGTCTCACATTGTGTGCCGTTACTCCAGATGATCCTCATTTCCAGCCATATGAAGCACATTTATCAACAAGAAAATAAAAAACATTAAACATGAATTGTGTTTGTCATGAAAAGAATAAATTCTTCCTGAGATCAAAGTTGAGTCTTTTTTTTTTTTTCTGCCTCCTATCCTCCTCGCTCCTTCATGGTGGCATTCTGCTTTCATCTCTCTCCGCCCTGCATGCAGCTCTCATTCCTGCAGCCCTTCATTCTCCGTCTATCTTTGCATCTCTCAGCGCAGCGGGGATCTGGCCTGCGCTGACAGGCTGTGATGACGGTTCTTTTAATCGCTGCAGGTGGGCGGGAGGCCGAGGGGCTCGGGCCGGCTGTAGTCGAGCTGCAAAGGAAGAGGACTGGGTGGCACATTTGTTACTGTTGACAGCAGCCTCATGCTCTGTTTGATCCCCCCCGCCAAAGGCCTTCTCTCTGCAATGAGCTGGCAGCCGCATCACACACCTGCCCTCATTCCCCCTGCTCTACTCCTGCATTCAGACGAGACTTTCTTGGTTAATAGAGTTGTGTGTCGTGATGTCTCTGCAGAGGCAAGGCCGCTGTGACACCTTTGCAACGGAGTTCGACCTTGAGGCCGAGGAGTACGTCCCACTTCCCAAAGGCGACGTCCACAAGAAGAAGGAGATAGTCCAAGATGTCACACTGCACGACCTAGATGTTGCAAATGCCCGGCCACAGGTGCATAAACCTTCAACTATGACGCATATATTTGTTTTGAGAACAATAATTGAGCTCCAATTGTCTCCTCCCAGGGAGGTCAGGACATTCTCTCTATGATGGGACAGCTGATGAAGCCCAAAAAGACAGAAATCACAGGTACAACATGAAACCCAGCGACTCTCAGGATCTAATCGTCCCAAGTTGACCGCTGTTCTTTTCCCGCCTCAGATAAACTTCGAGCCGAAATCAACAAGGTGGTGAACCGCTACATAGACCAAGGCGTGGCCGAGCTCGTCCCCGGCGTCCTGTTTGTGGACGAGGTGCACATGCTGGACATCGAGTGCTTCACTTACCTCCATCGAGCTCTGGAGAGCAGCATCGCCCCGATCGTTGTGTTCGCCTCCAACAGAGGAAAATGTCTTATCAGGTGAGAACAGGGTGTGTTTTTAACCAGAAAGAAAGAAGGGGGGGAAAAAAGTTTACGTTAAACTAATCAAAACAATGTGACGTTGTTTATCAGGGGGACAGAGGACATCAGCTCTCCACATGGCATCCCTCTGGATCTACTGGACAGGGTGATGATAATCCGCACCATGCTGTACACGCCGCAGGAGATGAAGCAGGTGAGTCTGCTGGGATCAACATCAATACCAGCTGCTTAGCATTGATGTTGCTCTGTGTGGCTAACACGGCTACGGTTTGTAGATCATCAAGATCCGCGCTCAGACCGAGGGGATCAGCATCAGCGAGGAGGCCCTCACACACCTGGCAGAGATCGGCACCAAAACAACCCTCAGGTAGATGAATTCTGGATGTTTTTACGTTTTCATCTGAAGGTTTGATTCACTTGGTGATTTTTATTTAGCTTTATTTAAAAACCTACTGGGTTCCTAGACAAGCTGGGAAAGTTTTGCAGTTCAAGGATTTTCCATTACAAAGAAATCATGATGTATGACGCAGTATGAGAGATTCTGATTCCAGACTTCACTCTCTGTCCATCCATTCGTCAGTTCATCCATGTAGGCCTGTCTCAAGAACTGGGCAACAAAGTTTTTCCAAATAATCATTGCAATAAAAAATATCGTTTTTTTTTTTTTTTGTTTGTTTGTTTTAAGCCGATTTCAATGGCATATTAATGGAAATTCACTCATTTTTGGGGACAACACTTAACACGGCAAAGTAAAACGATAAATAACACCGAGGGGATATCATAAAAATGGAAATTATTGACCTCATTTAAATTTATCATGTGATTAATTGTGTTCTGCAATAAGCAATCCATCCTGGTGACCTTTTTTTTTTTTATTAATACTTAACTTTAGTCATAAATTAAAACTGGAAATTTTAGTCTGGAAGTTTTGACATTAAAAAAAATGTGCATGAATCCTGTAATTTTGTGCAGAATAATAATTTATCTCCAAATCAAAAGGTTCAGTAGAGGTGAAGTAGTTGTGTGGAGGTAAAGTTAGTTAGTAGTTTGGGGCTTTTCACCTGAATCATGCTCGCTTCCCCACTATCAACTGCTCCTTTTGCACAAAGACATTTGTTTTATCTGGTTCCAAAGATAAAAATGATCATTATTTGATAGATAAAATCTATTAAATGGCAAAAATAAATGAAAAACAAATCATCTTAACGATAACCATCGATATCTGCCTCGCTGCTCATATTTCCTGTTTCCTCTCAGGTATGCTGTGCAGCTGCTGACCCCAGCCAGCCTGCTGGGCCGCGTTCAGGGAAAGGAGACCGTGGAGAGGGAGCAGGTCGAGGAGATTAACGAATTGTTCTACGACGCCAAGTCGTCAGCCAAAATCCTCCAAGACCAGCAGCACAAGTTCATGAAATGAAAACCCACAGGAAGATGCTCCACTTCCTCCTCCCTGCTTCTGTCTTTCGTCTTTTGCATTTCCGGCTGTGCATCCAGAGCTCTTCCTCCTCACCTCTCTGCCTCCCAGCCTTTCACTGTAGTAGTTCTGTTCTGATGGATTTATTGTTTTAATATTTTTGTTGGAATTTTTGAAATAAAAGAGAAAACTGACAATTACTATTTCCATTTCTATCTGGTGTAATAGATGTTTATTACATAAACAGTCTTCTGTGTTTCATACAGAACTGCATAAGTTGCATTGATACTTATTACTTTTACATCAGAGTAAGATCGTTAGAAAATAAACGAGGAAACAATTGCAATTTTTTGAAATTGGCAGTTGACACGGAAAATATGTCTGTCAAATATTAAAATTCTGCTCTGTTTAAAAAGTGTCGTTTGAACGAATATATAACCACTAATATTTGGTACATCAGTCCCACAAGTGGTACATCGCTTCCTTTTATTGGTAAAGATGTGCAAAACAAATTGCAATCAATGTATTCTGCAGTAGCACAAGAGTAAGAAACAGAACTGACTGAGAGAAACTCACAGAAACAGTGAAATGAAGCTGCATCAAAATTATGTCAAACAATTTTTTGCTTTTAGCCGACTCAGGTTGGTTAAACATCTCTACGAAACAGGTTAAATAACATCAGTCACATGGAAGAGGCGACGTTCTTCCATGGATGGGAAAGTTTTCCTTTTTACTTCCTGGCCTGCCGAGTGGAGCGAGTGTTGAAAGCCGTCTCTCCTCCAGATCTCGCCCCACTGAACACAGAGGGAGCCGCTTTGCCCCTTTTCTCTGCAAAGAACCAGGATAAATCAGGAGATTTCACTGACTAGCAGACGAGCAGTTGTAAAACTGTTAACTTTATTTACGCTCATATTTAACTCCTCTGGGTAGGACAGGAATGTCCCATCATTAAAGCGCCATGTTTCCTCTCTCTCTCTGTATATGGACTGGAAACTCCTGCATCAGATTTAACTCCCCTTACAGTCATTATGTGATCCCAGTTTGACCAAATAGAGAACAGGTACACAGTCTGCTGTCAAAAGCAAAAATTAGTGTCAAGGAACACTGCCATAAATTTCTCTAGGTACGTTTTAACATCCTCACCGCACTCCTCCATCACTTCAAAGGTCTTGCTCTTCACCGCCCCACCACCACCAAGTTTGGACTTTGCTTCGGTCAGGTCCTCGTCTCTCACCACGGGACGCTGCGTCTGTTCATCTTCCTGTGCAGGCTGCAAGGCAGAAACACTCACTTCAACTTATCTCCGTATCCGCAGCAGCTGACAACCGGGAAAACCAAAAACTCGGGTCTTACTTGAGACATGGTGGCGGCCGTGCAGCAGTCGATTCCCAGCTGTAAATGTTTTTCTCTTCCTGTCAGCTGGTGGCCCCAGGCCGCCCCTAGCGCTAACATACACAGACAATCTGGCAACGATTTCCCAGTGAACATTGAATCTGCTTTCAGTGCATAAGTGAGCAGGCTCCTCCTGTTGGCTGTCTCATTATAGGATGATGAGATCACAACTTCATCTAACTCGATCCCAGAGATGCAGGGAGATGAAGTTTAGTCTCTGCTTTTGTACTTTACTGCAGCAAAAATACTTTGCAGTAATGTTAAACAGCATGTCTCAATACATAAACACCCTCAGCAGATTCTTTATTAGTGTTTACTTGTACAAATATCAGAAGAAATCAGGCTGACAGCAGGATAAAGTCACACTTCCCTTGTTGTAAAAATGCTTTTCCCACCCACTCCAGCTCATGTTCCGCTGTGACATCACCGTTTAGATTCTGGCTAATCTAAACACAGCACATCAGCAAGACCAACAAATCACTGGAAAGTTTTTCGGAGCAACATTGCAAGCTTGTTGAATTGATCCTGTTGTAATCCTCTTAAACTGAATCCCACACTGTAGAGAAAGAAAGAAAGAAAAACCCCACAAACTCAAGAAAGTGACAACAGTTATCTTATTTCATCCACTTGTAATGTGATCAATTGATTTCAGCAGTGCTCCAGTTTCCTAATAAGTAAGATTTGGATCTAACAAATGTAAAAGTGCAGCCGGAAAGCACAGACCAGATTCACTAAATGGAGATTTTGTTTTCTTTTATGTGTGTGTGTGTGTGTGTGTGTGTGTGTGTGCGTGCGTGTGTGTGTGCGTGTGTGTGCGTGCACGTGTGTGTGTGTGATTAGGCAATAATCTATTATGTGTAGTCAATATGCAGAAACTGATTCAGAAAACATAAAGTAATTTAATTAACTGGTTAATAATGAAGGTTAGTAAAAGAAATAAGGGTGCAAATAGTAATATTTAATCCATGTAGATATGTTTTTTGTTTTTTTTGGGGGGGGGATGCTGATGGTTTTCTATTTTCCAAAGTCTCTCCAGCTTCTTTGCATGTTTTACTTTCTGTTTCTGAAAAAAAAAAATCTCAATAATGATCATTATTTCCATTTGCTGGCATTAATTATGTAAGATGCAGTCCAGTAATTGCTACCATTGACTTAGTTTTGGCTTGTTTCCAGTTGCCTCTCGATTGTTGCCAAAATCTTTGATTTCCAAAAGTAAGAGTCCTGATCCGTCACGTCTGTTTTTCTCTCTAATGGAATAATCCATTAACAAAGAAATTCCTCCCAATGGCTTTGTGTAGTATGTGCTTCATTCCCATAACTACAACTGGTGGTCCTGGTTTTGTGTGATGATGGGTCGATAAAGCAAATGCTGCCAATAATTTTACTTCCTCTTCCTTTCGAAAAAAAAAAACTTTATCTGTGGCCGGTCCTCTTCTAGTGACGTTTCTGTCATGGAAACCAGATAAAATTGAGCCACTGCAGCACATTTTCATTTCTTCTCACACTGACTCAGTGGTTCTGAATTTTAAACAAACAACTGGATTTGACTCTGTGGTTTATAACTAAGACTAAAATGTTGCTGGTTCAGATTTTGGCTGGATTAAACTGGATTGGTTTGAATTTAAATGGACTGTGTGTACAAGACATGGTTGTAAATCTTGACATGAAATTATAGATTACGTTACCGGCTCTAGAGAAATAAACCAAACTGAATTCAATAAGCATTCAAATTGTTAGACTTTTGGTTTGTTCGATCAACGTAACATTTCATACACTTGTAGCCATGAAGTGCAAATAAAGACTGGTAACAAAAAAAACTGCATTTTTCAAGTACATTCATGTTTTCCATTCACACTGAGATCCTCAAACACAAATAACATTTGGCAAACATTCAACACTGGAATGTCAGTAAAAACATATGATGTCCAATTTAAAAATATACTCCCCCTCTGTAAGACAGACAGTAACTGTTATTTAGTAGATAATCTGCTTGTTGATGTAGAATATTTCCATTCCTCAGCAGCAGCAGCAGCAGTTGGTTGCTGCTTTGGTGCGGTTGGTTAGGTGTGTTTCTTTCTGTAGCGAGGCAACAGCTGAGTCGTCACAAACTGCACCATCTGAGTCTCAGTGAGAAGAACAGCCAGCAGGACGAAGAACAGACAAACTCCTCCAACGCCGATATGGACCATCCTGAACAGCCAGCCGCCGTCGCAGCAGAAAACGGCCTAATGACCGAGAATGCATAAAATCCCGGTGAAATACGTTAAAGTTTGTGGTTGCCATGTGAAAAACGATATTAAACCCACTAAATGCATAGAAATATCTCTGATATGAACACATGATAAGATAAAAGCTTTTCTTTAGCACCTCAGAAGCTGCAGTTACGCCTGCGCTGATCATGAGCACCACCAGCAGGAGAGGGGAAGGCAAAAGGCCTCGCAGTGGTTTCCACTGACTGGACTGGAAGTAGCGGTGGATGTAGAGCAGGCTGTGGGAAATGCGCAGGGCCATGTTCAGGCAGTTTGCCAGGATGAAGCCGACGCCACCGGCCCACCATGTCAGCATGTAGGACAGGAGGAGGAAGGACACGGACAGAGCCAGCATGACCAGGTTATACCTGAGGACCAAACTCAAGCCGCGTCAGACGAAGAGATTTGAGGTCGCGTGAGAACAATCAGCGTCTGTTTCGTCTCTATTCTTACTTGTCGACTTCCTGTTGGCTCATGGCAGCGAACACGAAGCACTCCGTCACTCCGTTCACAGCCAGGAGGAGAACGTAGCAGCTGTAGCTCCGCAGCAAACCAGGTCCTTTAAGGAAATCAGTGGCTCGTTACTAAGATCAGAAAATCATCATATATTCAGTTTTTAAGCTTTGTTTGTGGTACACAGACCTGATCCACTGCTCAACACGGCACCACCGTACAGGTCCAGAGCCAGGAGAGAGTACGCATATCCAAACACTGTGATAATTAGTCCAATTACCAGCACCAGCTTCAGCAAACATTCCAGGACTTCTGCTGCAATCGCCACATCTTCCTGTGTGGAAAACCACAACATTAAGAGAGAAAAGCAAACATTACCACCTCGTGGTGCTTTTGTTCGTTCATACCTTTTTCTGACTTTCCACATCGCGTCCCCTCTCTAACACTTTGGCAAAGAAAACGTAGAAGCTCTCCTCGAGGGGCAGGAAGATGAAGCGGGCCACCATGGAGCCCAGGTTGTTGACGATGTCGTAGACGCCCTGGTCTCCGAAGCTGAGGACGTTCAGGAAGGTCATGACGTAGCGCTCGCCCTCTGTCAGGATCTGCTTCAGGAACGACTGCTTAAAGAAGCTCCAAGTGAGCCAGGCCACGGTCCAGTCCACCAGCGGCTGCAAATACAGCGGACGGTCAGGGTGATACGGCAGGATTTTATTTAATCACTGTATAATCATGAAGTTGTTCCGGGTCAACAACCTCTCCATCAGCTCTGCGCGGCAGCAGATCTCTGATTTGCTGCAGAGGGAAGGCCTTCTTTTCTGCTTCTTTGGAACCCAAAAAATTAACAAAGTAGACGACGTAGCACAACACCAGAAATCCAGTGTACACCAACTTAAAAAACAAAAAAAAGCACAACTAATTACAACCACGAACGTCAATGTGTGTAAGTGAAACTTTAAGCTATAGATATTTTATTTTACAAATAAAAATCTAAAAAGTGTGGAGAACATTTGTGTTCCCAACATGGACTACGACCCATCAAGTCTACACTGAAGATTGTGATTTGTAGGTATCGTGTTTGTGGAGAATTTCATCTTGTGTCTTACCTGGCCAGCAGAGAAGATGTAAAGACCCCACTCGGGGGCAAACACCACCAGCACCACAGTGACGCTGCACTTGGCGACCAGAGCCAAGCTCTCAGCGATCACTTTGAGTTGGACGAACATGTGCGCTTGAGCCATGACCCAGAGGGGCTCAGCCAGGAGCTCCTGCACTCCAGAGAGGGCAAACAGCAGCACAGC
Organism: Poeciliopsis turrubarensis; assembly: GCA_010277015.1. Classification (NCBI taxonomy): domain Eukaryota; kingdom Metazoa; phylum Chordata; class Actinopteri; order Cyprinodontiformes; family Poeciliidae; genus Poeciliopsis; species Poeciliopsis turrubarensis. Next base: position 308,678 of record VMRN01000024.1, on the reverse strand, counting down.
AGGACCGTAGTGAGGCACCGTCTGGGGATCTGGGACCTCCAGGAGCCACAGCCACACACATCCGAGAAGGGTGGCCCAAAACACACCAAGAGGCAATCTGAAAAATGACAAACACAAAAATGCGAATTCATGGATGGATGGATTGGTATCTGACAAATGATGAATTCAAAATGTACGAGCAGATTTCTTCTATTTAGCACAAAATTATGTGGAAACTTCACACTGGAGCTCAAGCAATGTGGATTCTGTTCCTTTTCTCTCTTCCTCCTCACGTTGCACCTTAATTTCCAAATTAATTTATTAATTAGATTAATAAATTATTTTTTATTCTTAGGTTTTAAAATAAAATAAAATCCAAAAGAGGATGTTACAAAAAAAATGGATGCATTGTTTTCTATAGGACATTATTTGTGGACAATTACAGATTTAAATAACCAAAGTTTCAAAACTGATGAGAACAAAAGTATACTTTATAAAATGCAAAACTGCATGTTGTCATTTGGAATTTGATGCTTGGAAACATTAGTTGTTGTTTTTTCTCCCAGATCTTATCCAGAGTTAAAAAGAGTTATTGTGTGAGATCCAAAGAACCATTTGCGGTTCTGGTGCCTCAGGTTGCAGACCCCTGCTTTGTAACTTTCCCTCTTACCCCAGGCAAAAGACTCTCAATATTATCTATGGTTTACACAAGGAAGGCAACTCATGTTGATGAGCTGGATCCACAGCTTAGACTGTGAATCCAGTCACCGCCCAAGTATTGTGGGTCAATCTCAAACTTTTCAGTAATCTTCCCAATAATCTCATTACAGCAGTTACTGCTGCTGGTTGCGAACCTCTTACCACCACACTTTTTCCATCCACTCAACTTTCTATTGCTATGGCTGGATACAACACAAAGTGAACAAATGAGCATAAATCAGGCATATCTGACCTAAATAATGCATCACTTTCGCCTTTTGAGTTAAATTGTGGAAATAATTTTATTTGTCAACGTCACTCGAACCTACTGAGATTAATTGGGACTCACGTCAGCCATAAAAGGTTGATGGCTTGTCTCCAGCTGCGGTTCGTCCCTAGTTCTGCACTCAGACAGGCTCTCCTGAAAGCCTCCCTGGATAAAAACACTAACGTAGAATACAGCAACGTGAGCCTGGATGTTGGGAGACACGAAGGAGAAGCACAGGTTACAGGAGAACAGAGAGACTCGCCTCCTCCAGCTGTTCTCCTTACCTGACGTTCACCACGCCGATCAGCTCCTTGGAGACGAACCGCAGCGTGAAGGCGTTCAGGAGGAAGGTGAGGACACGGAACGTCACCTAGGAAACAGGACGGACTCAAACAAAAACTACGTGTTTTGTGTCGTACGGAACACTGGAAAGAGTTTATTCACCTGCAGCAAAACGTTATACGACGCCAAAGTGGACGCATTTTTCAAGATGTCCTGCGTGCTCATTTTGGACCCTCTCTGAAGTTCGGTTCGGACGTCAAAGAGGAACCGGCTGGTTTTTAAATCGGGAAAACATCGTCGAGACCCTGCAAGACGAGCGGTGGAACACAAGCACTTCCGTACACATTGTACGTACTGACGTGGCGCGGTGACGTCAAAAGATGTTCGATTCCCATTGGTAGCGCTAGAGGGCGTAGCTCTCCCTTTTAAGATGTTAAACAGAGCCTCTCTGTTAGCGGGAATGTGGCATTTGAGCAGAGGTGGATGATATGGCAAGCCATTTTAACACAAATTTGATTTTGCCGCCCTTACATTCCAGATATCTCTAATTATATTTTGACTAGACAAAATACCTCTTTGAGATGTCTCTAATTACATTCTGACTAGTCGAAATGACGTCAGATTTACCAGTGAGTTGTATGGTGACTTCAAGATATCTACAATGAATTACTGACTATCTGAAATACACATTTCAGATATCTTCAATTACATTATGAGTCATAATTCTAACCAAAAATATCTGTAGTGACAACATAGTTCAAGATATCTTAAATGCATTTCTGGATAGGAGATGTGTAGTTTTGACTACTGAAAACTAAATCATAGATATCTTAAAAGCAAATAATGACTAGACAAGACTAAATTAAAGATATCTTGAATTGTAACTTTCACAATTCAAAGTTACAATATGAATTAGAGATATCTTGAAAGGAATTTTGGCTCGTCTAAATGTAATTGAATATATCTTGAATTATTATTCTTACTAGTCAGAATGTAAATGCAGATGTCTTAAGTTACCGTTCAGGACAGTCAAAATGTAGTTTTGTCTCGTCGAAATGCATTTCTAGATATCTGGAACGTAGTAACGGATGGTCGGACGAAACCGAATTTATGTTAAAACGGCTTGCCATAAAACGCTGCTCTCTAATAAGCGTGGGCCACTCGAACATATTTCTTTACTCAAGTCAAAAGCAGTCAACCAAGAAATTACTCAAGCAAGAGAACAAAAAACATTCTGAAAAAGGCTACTTAGTACTGAAAAACTTAGAACATCGTTTTGATATTCTGCAAGAAAGTTATGTGCTAAAAAACAAAAAACATAAATGACAAAGCTGCAGATAACCAAATTCAGGTACAGTAAACTTTTTTTTCCATCATCCCCTCTTAATGTAAATTTTATAAAACCACATTTGTACAGTAATGTATGTTAGAACTGGGTAAAGTACTTCTTGTGACCATATATGTTTACTGTACATTTGCCAGCAACATTTATTTTTCTTTCGTTTCTCCTCACTTTAATTTACACTGGAGGTTCATGTCTTTATCTCGTGCATTTTTGGTTGAAAGATGTTTGCTATTTGTATATCAATATGCAATAAAGACAAAAGTAAAGCTCTGACATCATTTTAAACAAATACAGACAACTTTAGAAGTAATTTTACTTGATTTAAAGGAAACTACAATGTCTGGACAAAGCTGAACTTTTGAAGAGGTTAATAAACATGTTAACCCAGCAAAATTGTCATTTTATTTAGAAAAAAAAACAGTCCTAAACAGGCAGTCCTGAGCGGCAAATGTCCACTTCAGTCTTCCATTATTGTCCTACATTTAGATCCGGTTAATCAATCCCACAGCATGACACTGCCATCACCGACTTCACCATTGGGAGGATATTCAGGTTGATCAAAGTATATAGCGTATATGAAAACATGTGTGTTGGTCCCATCTGACCAGATCACCTTCTTCCAGATTGGTTGTTTTTCCCACCTGATTTATGGTGAGAAACAAAATGGGATTTTCTAGTTTTGTTTCAACAGTTGTTTTCTTCCTGCTACTCTGCAGCTCCTCCATGGTTACCAGTCACCCTGAATACTGATTGATGCTCCATTTTCCAGCCTCTCAGTTTAGGTGAATGGTCATTCTTTGGTTGGTTTGCATTTCTATGGTTCTCTTTCCATTTCCGGGCGGCAGAGTGAGCAGAGCTCTGTGATATTGGGTTATTACAAAATCATGTTTCAAACTTCTCTACTACTTTCTCCGTCTTCGTGTTTCTTGGTCTTAGACTGAGAATAAATTACACTCATGTGGACTGTAATCAAGAACTATTGAATATTGAATAAATTAGATTTTATCTGAAATCAGATTCAATCAGAATCGAACACAATTAAATGGCATGACTTTCAAGGTCGTATTTGTAAAAATGAAATAATCATTAATTACTGCTGTGGTCTTCTTTGTGTTGGTCTATTACATAAAAACCTACTAAAATACACTGAGGTTTGTGATTATAATATGATCAAATGTGGAAAAGCTGAAGGAGCGCTGCATGTAGGGAACCATTTAATTGGCTCATCTTGACATGAATGTTAAAAATACAAAGCGAAGCTTAAAAACCGAAATAAAATAAATGTGTTCACACTATAAAGTAGAACCATGTGTAATAAACATAACCCAACTCATGTAATCTTTTTAATAAGAATACTTTGTACCATAGATTAGATGTACATAAACCTAAGAGCTTCATTATTACAAACAAAAACAGAAGCAGTCTTCAGAGCTGATGTTTTGCTTTTTAAATCAGATGTAAATATGGAGAAAGTAAAAAAAAAAAAAAAAATTACATCATTACCGAACCAATATACATGATACAGCAATATACATCTAAAATATCTATATACACCAATTCAGTGATGTCCTGCTCCCTAACTACATTCAGATAGCAATTATTAAATTCTCTTTAGTCGTAACTTTACCAAATTCACCGCCATCTATAGGCAGGAGCGTTGTGTCCAGCAACGGGCGGGTGACTGCCTTTAAATGTGATCTTTTCATCTTCAACAATCAACACAGCCACGGCTGAATCTTAAAGTCAAAAGCAGGAGGCCAGAGGTTTCTGAACGATAACGTTCCTTATTGATCTAGTTTGAAAACAGACATGTTGTTGTTCTGAGCCATACACACGCACTCACCTGATTTACACAGTTAATCTACAACAGTACAGTTTACGCGTGAAGCCTTTTCCTCCCTTCATTATTTACCATCTCCAGTTACAGTCAGCTGCGTGTGATGAAGGAAACAAAAAAGGCTGCAGATGGTGGCACTGACGTTACATGGAGTCAAAGTATTTTCAGCCTCCCACCATGTTCTTATTACTCATACAGGCTTTCACAGCCATAACCAATAATAAGCATGCACACAAATACAATAACATCAATATATACAGTACAGGCATTATTTTCTATATGTACCAACAGAGAATAGTTTGCACCCGAAATTAAAGTTACATAAATACTGATTTGTTTGAGGAACACCTCATTTGTCTGAAAGTAGGGGAAATTTTCCTTGGACAACAGAAGAAACTCCTCAGTCAGGTTGGTGCTGAAAACCAATCACTTCTCTAGAAGGTGCTCCATTTTGGGGTTTATGAACGAAAAGCCAGCAAACGCAGTCTGGTCCATGGAGTCTATGAAGTTCTTGTCGCTGTAAGAAAGCCGCGCCTTCTCATTGAGGAACTCCCGATCGAAGTTACTGCAGTCATTTGGAGCTTTCTGGAAGTGAGAAGAAAACAAATCTCAGAGTAACGACAAGAGAGTGATCATCATTAGATAACAGCACAAGGTCTGTGGTTTATAATGTCTTTCCTAAGCATGAAACGCACCACTTTGGGCTTGAAGGGAGGTTCAACTTCTCTCCTCGTCAGGGCCTGCCAGTTAATGCTCGTGAAGAAGGCGTGTGACTGAAGCGATCCCACGATTCCTAGCCTGCGTGAGGGGTCTCTTTCAAACAACTGCATGGAGGGGAAGAAAAAACAAAAGTTAGAAAGATTAAAATAGGACATGACATATCTGCCCTCCAGTTTTAAGTCAAATTAGCATAATTATCGACACTGCAAAGACATATTTTGGTCTGTAAATATCTTAGAACACCTGAACTAATAATAATTAAAAAAAAAACATCTCAGAAAGATGTAGGAGTTTGTTGTAAAGCCAATAATTCCTTAATACTGATGAAAACAGTACTAGTTGGGAAAATCGTCTTGCTGAAAGTGAAATAATCTGAGGTAATAACATGAGACACTAATGTTTTGGGGGTTTCATTATCTGTAAGGCATAATAATAAAAATGACAAGAAACAAAGGGTTGAAATATTTCACTCCACATGTAAAAAATCTAAAAAATATGAAACTTTTTACTATTTTTCTTTTTTTTTCTCACGAGGACCTAGTTGTGTCTTCAATAAAGCTGATGATGATGATGATATATTTTTCATTGTACCTTTATTGTGAAAAGACATCTGGATGAAAGAGTATTATAAAGGATGTGTTTTATGAGTCAACACTGATGCACTAAATGCAATTTGACACGGTTAACTAATCTTTCAAAGCTTATTCCCAGTTGCTCGTAATCCGTGTCTCTTGTCGACTTAAAATGAGTTATGCGATACGAACCCGTTCCAGCAAGTCTTTGGCGTCCTTGTTGATCCAGCGAGGATAGTGAGGCGTGTCCACACGGATGGACTCGAACAGCTCATCCTCGTCGTCGCCGTGAAAAGGCGACTGACCGATCAGCATCTCGTACAGCAACACCCCGAACGACCACCAGTCCACTGAGAACGAGTACTTCTGTCCCAGCAGGATCTGGGTTGAAACAGGAAGCGTTCAGTCCGAAACGTTTTGAACAAACCGAGTCGGTTTCAAACGGATATCTTTCAGAAGAAGGGAAGGCTTGATCCGATTTACCTCCGGAGCAATGTAGTCGGGGGTGCCACAGAAAGTCGTGGCCCGATTCTCCCCGAACACGTTCTCTTTGCACATGCCAAAGTCGGCGATCTTTATGTGGCCATCATGATCCAGCATCACATTGTCTAATTTAAGATCTCTGAAAAATTTACAACAAAGAAGATTAGGATTAAATGAGATAAACCACTGTCGGTTCCCAGTTACTATGTAAAATGATTTTGAATGAAGGTTTATCACATAAGGAACCTTGAAAACTGATTTGATATTAATGCTAATTCATTAAAGTGTCAATTGCTTGAATCCGAGCTGATTTATGACTAACTGAGTCCGCTCCTGCTTTCAAATAATGTTTGTACAGTCTAATGTTACTTTTAATGCTAAATATTAGTTTTTTTCCTACCAGATCATTCAACACTCAGGACTTTATGGTGTTTTTTTGACAAGTGGAATATTTGATAAACAGTAAAAACAAGCATTCATTATGATTTTCATGTGTGATTACTCAGATTAATTTGAGTAATTCAGTGAATTTTCTTCCTTAGATCTTTATTTTATTTTGAACATGTAAAAAGTCAGAGAAAAATAAGAAAATACAACAATAAAAACGTGATATTCAAATATAAAAAATCTTTCATATCTAGTAAAAACAGGGAGTAGGAAGAAGCCAAAGCTTATTAAATCCCAAATGTCTCATACAAATATGTTCCACATTACACACTTAATTTTACTAACTATCCTATTAAAAAGTGAAATTCATACATCTTTTAGTTTCCTCCCACGCAGACTAATATATTTCAACTATTCACGTTGATTATTGTGATGTATATTAGCAATAAAAACCCGAGTTTGACTTCTCAGGAAATTTGATTACACAATAAAAATGAGTTAAAAACAGAAATGGCAGAAAAGTGTGTCCATGTCCTGTACTGTAAATGCACTCAATATTTGTCTGGACTCTGTTTTCAAGAAGCACCGTCATCAGTGCAATATGGCATAAAATGCAGCTTTTATTTTTCATCTGAAAGCAGCACTTTGCATAGTGAGTAGAAGCCCAGTCCTTTTTATCTCAGTTCAGCTAAGAAGATGCTTCAGTTGTCTCCTTTTTCAGAAAAGGCTTAAAACAAGGAATTTGACACTTTGAAGCCCCGGTCTTAGATTATACTGTGCGGCTGCTCTGGAAGCACCGACTCCAGCTGCCGTTCATGCCTTCTGTACTCTAATTATTTCAAGATTATTCCTGCTGCTTGTGCACCTCTTTCCTACTCTCTTTTTCCTTCCACTCAATTTTCCTTTAATGTGCCTGGATACAGCACACAGTGAAAACACAGCTTCTTTAGCAGCAACCTTTTTTGGATTACCCTTCTTGTGGAACGTGTCAGTGATGGTCAACTGTGAAATGATGTGGGTCAAAACATTTCTGAATTAAAACTCCCTTTTTATTAATGTCATGAAATAACACAGAAGCTGCTGAGTTTGACACTTTGTAGACGTGTTTTGTTTTTCTTCTTTTTTCTGTGATTGTATTTCATACAGTACGGATGAACTGATGAAGTTTTGTATTTTTGGAATATTTTCAATGTTTTTTCTTGTTATTTGGGTGGAACTCTTATTTAAGCCAATTGGGCTTTTATCTCTTCCTGAACTGTCATTTTCTTAATATCTTTTATCTGTCACTCTAGAACAGCAAAATAAGCTGAAACAAAGCAATAATCATGAACATCAACATAAAAAAAAAACCACTTAACATAATCACTCTGGTATTGAATTATATATATCTAATATATTAAAATGCATCTTTATGTATTCTGTAGTTTCTCAAATCCGTTTATGATGGCACAGTTGCATGCTGGTTCACTCCTTCTCCTCAACATGCTTTTTGAGCGGGCAGTTTTGCAGTCACAGTTTTCCTAACAGCCTTTGCTCGTGACTGCTTTACCACACAATGGTATTTAAACTTTCTCCGCAAAGAAATGTGTGGGATTACCTAACCAAGCAGTTTTTTTGAACTTTCAGTTCATTTACACTCACAAACAACCAGCAGCTTGGCTATAAGTAATGGTGTTAATAGGAATATATAAAAAAAAAAATAAAAAAAAACAAACAAATGTGTGTAAAGGGAAGAAAAAGGATGTCTTTAAGCGTGTTGTTAATTCAGACTACGCACTACATATTTTTGTTCTGACCTGTAGATGATTCCTTTGGAGTGCAGGAACTGAAGACCACAAACGATCTCAGCAGAGTAGAACCTGAGGGAGACGGCCAGAAATCAGTGACTCGTTTCAGATGGAAAATTGCCGCCTCAGCGCGGAGCCGACAGCTGAACACCGCACTTGTTTCAGCGCGGACCTGAATTATTCAGGAGGACATTTGTTTGGTGTAGAAGACAAGTGACTAACACTCTCATAATGTGATACCCAAGAGCTTGTGGGAGCTGAAAGATTAGCCTATCGCTGACCTGCTTCTCCTGCCGAGTGACAGGTGGAACAATTCATCAGCGAGAGAGCAATCGACAGACTGGTCCGCCTCCTGCTCGCCCGCCGCAAAGGATCCACTGACGGGAGCCAAGCAAGATTCCTGCTTATAGCTGCTTAATGTCTCGCTTAACAGTGGTGATGAAAATGATCTTGTAGCTCCAGTACAACAATCATCTCATTGTGCAAATAAAAAGACCTCACCATGAACAGAAACCTAAAATAGGATCTGGAAAGCAGTCCAGATTGTGTGCTCAGCTTCTGCGTCGCGAACGCCGTAGAAATGTTGGAGCAGACTCTCGTTTACAGTTTAACAGGTCAAAAGTATGTACAGAGAGAACCGGTTTTGTGTTAGTAAAAGAGGTCATTTGAAACTCTAAAGGAAAAGTGTTGCATAAGCAGATGCAGCAGATAACTGCACAACTCCATTTGACTGTGACAGCATGTGCAGTCACACACGAAATAATAATAAACAAACTAAGAGAGTCTTTGTACCAAATTCATGTCAAATATCTGCAAACCGCATGTGTCATGCAAATACTCTTTGGTAGGGGAAACTGTAGAAACAGGAAAACATACACAGAAGTTGAGTGTAGAAATGGTTCTCGTTTAGGCTGGGCGAGATCCATTGCAGACTTGCAGACCACCAAAAAGGGGATGTATATATTGTGTCACAGTGACAAGACAGAGCCTTTTTAGGACTAAAGTAAGGAGTTCAACTCAAACGAGATTACAGCTCCACACTAGAAAAAAAGTTGCAAAGCACATAGAAAAATTTTAAATAGGCACCAGTTTTTTAATTTACTGCCACATTTGTATTTTTGGCAACACAGACCCAAATACAGACATCTTGTGTGATTTCATTCTATGCACCCACCCAGAACTTTAGGAGGTAAACCTGTGCAAATCTTTGCTCATATAGAGAATCGTCCAACCAAATGCAGAAACACAATAAATTTAGGCATTCAGACATGAAGAAGACAATGTGATGGAGTTCAAACTAAGTATCAGAATGAAGAACAAAGACGATTCAAGTGACTTTTAATGCGGTATGATGGTTGTTGCCAGTGGGGCTGGTCTGAGGATTTCAGAAACTGAGGATCTGCTGGGATTTTCATTCACAGCAATCTTTCTGATCTACAGTAAAAGGTCTGAATAAATTTAGATGCAGTTGACTGTGAAAAAGCATGATTTGTTTATCTCAAAGTGCGATAAGGAGATTGTTAAAGGTGATACAATACAACAGTGGCTCAAAAACCATTCCGGCACCAAGTCATCCAGAACACCAGCTCTAAGCAAACAGCGGCTGTCACTCCTGTCAGCTAAAACCAGAAAAACTGATGAAACAATCCACACAGCCTCACTGAAATTCAACATCAGACTGAAAAGCATCGTCTGGGCCGATGAAACTTGACTTCAGTAGCAACATTCAAAACAAAACAAAGTGGTCAATGTATGTATTTGTGCCACCCAGATGATTAATCTATACCACAGTAATGTTTTCAAAAACTGGGACAGCAGTGAGAGAAACGCTGAAGATTGTAGTCATCACAAAATATCATCCAAACATCTGAAACAAACCGATAAGACAGAGGACCTCCAGCTTGTCAGCGAAGTTGACAAAACTATTCTAAATATGTAAAAAAGATTTAAATTGGGGTTAGCAAGTCTTCCCTCTACAGGTTGATATCAACGAACTACTCAAAGAAAATCTTCCAAATTCCTTGAATAAACTAGGGACAGAGACATCAGCTGGTGCCAGGAACCAGACGATTGGTCATCATGCTGGCCGTTACTCACCGACACTCGTTTTAAGACGAGCTGAGAAATATCTGCAGAGGCAGTTATGTGTGGAAAAAGCACGATTTGTTGATCTGAATGTGTGATAACCAGACTGTTAAAGGTGATACGATGGCAACAGATGCTGCGCGAGTGAGCAAGAGTTTCAGCAGAGAGCGTGAAGATTGAGCTTCTCTGTTACGGAACAGGGAGGGTTTAAAAAAATGATTACAGCCTTTTGGCAATTTCAAACTTGAGCTTAGTGAGAAAACACAAACACAGTTGGGCAAATATATTTACTCACACGACATTTCAAGAACTGCGTAGAATTAAAATAAGCAAAAACATCCAGGCGGACATTTGAAACAAAGGGCTAAATGCAGCTCATATCTTTTTTATAAATCATTGTTCCTAAAGAGAAGTTCAATTAGTTTTTGGGATCACAAGCCAAAAACTACCCATAGTTCATTTATAATTATTAGATTAAAGGTTTTTAATCTTTTTAGGAAAAACAAACAACATACAAACAAACTTGATTTAGAAAATAAAGTAAAACTGAAGAATCACAGCATTTTGAAACAAAACAATGTAAAACACAACATGGAGCTGAAGCCGACTCTGCCCATCTCTTGAGGGATCAAATATCCAACATGAGGCAGGAGGATTAAACAACTGACGACACAGGATTAGAGTTTCATGTTTACAAAGTACAGTGTTGCTCATGTCCAAGACTCAAATACTGGTTTAACTACAGGAGATGCAAGGGGGACACCAGTCACTGTATGCGGTAACCTCAGCAGAGACTTGGGCTCCTCTTGGGGAATCCCAAAGCGCTCTGAGGCCAACCGAGAGGAGGCATCCTAACTGGAAGGCCGAGCAACTCAGCTGGCTCCTCTCGATGTGGAGGAGCAGCAGCTCTACTCTGACTCCCTCCTGGATGATCGAGCTTCTAACCTCATCTGAAAGGAGGAAACTCATGCAACAACAATCTCATTCTTTTGGTCACTGAGTCAGTACTTTGCAAAACCACCTTGTGCGGAAATTACAGCCAAAAGTCTTAGGTTATCTCTCTAGCAGCTTTGAACATCGAGAGGCTGACATAGTTTCTATTTTCCGTCTTTGCAAAATTGCTAAAGCTCAGCCATATCTTATGTAGATAAACTATGAGCGCAGTTTTCAATTTCTTCCAGAGTCCCAGTTGGATCCAGGTGTGGATTCTGGCTGAACACATGAAAATGCTTTCACAAAAACTACACACTGTTGTAGAGCCATTGTCCTGCTGGAAGGTGAACAGAGACTGTTGCAGTCTCCAGCAGTTTTTCTTCCAATGTTGCCCTTCATTTACCTCTGATCAGCTTCTCTGGCCTTTCTGAAGAAAATCATGCTTTAAGTATATAGACAAATATTTGGTCTCTTCCTTTCATGCATAAAAATGGATGCCACCCTAGTAAATTTTTTATTAGTAAAATATAAACCAATAAAAATTATGCACCGTTTTCCTTCCACTTAACATTATAAAGTACTTTGTGTGTGGTACCTTTGCAAGCCACTGAAATCTTTGCTTGGGAGCAATTCTTTCAAAAGTTAGACTATTTGAAACTTAGTTGAAGTGCAGCCAAATGTTGATCTTTTTCACACTTTCTATCACCAGCTTGCCTTTTTTTTCTGGAGGGATTCCCATGGTGTATTGAGAGGTGGGTGGCAGTAACTGATACCTCCCCAAGAACACAACGCACAACGCTGCACAGTTTTTTCACTCTTCACTCTTTAGCTTTAGTCTGCTAAAGAAAAGAAGCAGATGGACATGAGCCAGCCTCCAGAGCACTATGTGCAAGAAAAGACCAACAGGAAATGAGCATGTTCTCCTCTATACGGCGAGGGATCATTTAACCCATTCTCTGATAATAAATGTGAGCGCTTTTAAGGGTCAACATTAAGAAACAATAGCAGAAGTCACTTACGTTGCTCTGTTAAGATCGAAGCGTCCTTTTTCCTGGATGTGAAACATCAGATCACCTCCATTCAGATACTCCATCACAAAGAACAGATGCTCCTGTGGAGAAGATCCAAATTGAGAATTGAGTGCAGCAAAGAAAAGAAAAATGTCTAAATAGCTCACAGCTGAGGAGAAGGATTACCTTGGTCTGGAAGGTGCAGTAGAGGTGGGTGAGGAAGGGGTTTTCCCAGGCTAAAGCCAAGACTCTCTTCTCTACCATCGTGCACTCAACATCATCATCCATCAGCACCACATCCTTCTTCAGAGCCTTTATGGCAAAATACTCTCCACGGCCCTTCAGCTCTGCAAGGAGGACCTACAAGGAGAACACAGTTAGATAGGCGCCTGATGATGAATCAGTTTTATTGTCAACTGTCTATAATCTACATTTTCCACTGCAGGTAAAGCTGATAAGTGAGGGTACCTTGCCAAAGCTGCCTTTTCCTAACACCTTGTGGAAGACGAAGTTGTCGACATTGACGCGGGTCAGGTGGGTAAGACGAGACTGGGGTCTTTGGGCGGATCCTTCCCACAGTTTGCCGTACGTAGACCCATCTAACATACAGATAGCAATTAAAAAAATGTAAAAAACAAAAAAATCACAAACCTGCTTCAAAGTTGTTTCTTTCCATGTTCGGGGTCCATACAGAAATAGGTTAAGTAGATGCAGGTTACAGAAATGTGATTACTGACCGTTGATCTCAAGTCCAGCAAGTTTGTTTACTTCATCATATATTCCAATATCACCAATATCAGGCAGGTTGGGGTCCGAGCGACGAGTTGATTTCTGGTGGAAGACGGGGTAAAATAATTAAATAAAAAATGTACAAGAAAGATTCATCATGCATCTGTGATAAGTCCACACACCATTTGAGAGAGTCATTTCTTCACTTCTTAATGTTGCTGTTATGTTTCTCAAAAATAACGAGAATTTGTGAACTGTTCAGGTCAACAAGGTCGAGTGTCACATTTTTTTGCCTTGTTATCAGACAATCAAAGTCTTTACATTTTAAGGTAAAACTCTGTCTTGGAGAAATGTGCGACCCTAACACATGCTGGGCTGCTTGTAAAGATGTCTAAAAACAAATTTAACAGTGCCATAACGCAGTGCGATGTTATGCAAATGAGATTAAAACGTATTTATATTATGAGGTAAAACATCACAACACAAATGAATAACTAATCAAATATCTGCCTGTCCAAAATAAATCTAATTAGACAGGTCCTGTGTACCATCCTTTATGTTTTTTGGTGAGGACACCTGACTAGACCATTTATGACCAACTCACCTGGCTAACTTGTGTTAATGCTTCAGCTAGAAGCTTCTGGTTGATCCCACAAAGGTTGGCCACTTTGTCCTGACACTTGTGGTGAACATTCATGGCACAGTCTGTAAGCACAATCAAACAAGTCGGTCAAGCACAACAGCACACCAAAAAGCTGCTCCCTGTTTAACCGTCTCTGTGCTTTACCTTCACACTTCAGGCCCTGCTTGACCAGACCCCACAGCAAGCTCCCGCAGTGATCACAGAATGTGGGGCTCATGTAGTTGTGGCTCTTGAAACGATGGGGCATGTCGATCTTAAAACGCTCCTTTTGGAACTGTAGGAATAAGGAGGATTGCTCTAATGACTCGTAGTAATCTAATCCTGTACAAACTGGAGACCTGCAATGTCATTTCTGGTTTGTGTGTTTCAGTTTCAGCAGATTTATCTGTCAAAAGTGTCGCCAGCGCCTGATGGAAAGTCCAACAGGCCTGTTCCTACTGCTGATTAAAGCAGTAGTGTTGGAACTTGTCCATTTGTCTCTCACCTGGACTTTAGTAATATTTGTTAAACAGTTGAAGACAAAATAATGATGGAACTGGAAAACAAACTGGAGGCATATGGAGAACATTCACATACAGGATGTGCTGCAAAAGCAGTGGGTCACATACCACAGTATCCCGACTGTTGGCTGCAGTGCCGGTGCATCTGCCTATGATTTTGTCTATGCATTTCTTATGGATGGCTGCATTGCATTCTGTAAGAAAGCAACATTAGAGAATTTTACCCTTATGTGTCATATTGACGTCACATTTCAATTATAGCACAAAACATTTTTTTTTTTTGCTCTCTTCCTAAAATTAAATATTAACGTAAACTTACGCCTGCATTTATAGCCTTGCTTGTTGAGTCCCCTGTGGAAGAAAGTCAAAATGAAATGAATGAACTCGTTTTCAGATTTCTTTTTTGTTTCCTTTTCAATACAGTGCCCCATGTGGATTGAAACATTCTGACTTATTGGTAATATTCACTCTATAATTACTGAGAAGGAAATGAAGACCGGACGTTGAAGAATTTATGAGAAGGCGAGGAGCCATTTGTCTGATTTAAAGATTAGGACTTGCATTCTAAGAAAAACAAGTGTTAAATAATTCAACAAGTGAATACAACCACTTATCGAGATGTAAATCTGGAGCACGTTCTCTTTAATGCTCTCTGGCAATCTAGCACACAATGCAGCACATCAGTGCATCCACACATAGGGTGTTTAATTCCATTTTCTCTCTTTCATTTTGTGTGTGGTTGCCGTTAATTTGGCGACTCTAAGCAGTTTTCTAAAGACTGAAGTGTAAGCTAGACTGACCAGACAAATTCTCTGCACACAGAGCAGAAAGTTGGCTGTCTGAAGAACGTGGCGATGAACTCGTGGTTCTTTATGAAGTGGATCTTCGCTTGCTTAATGGCTCCTCGTCTACGGTTCAGTGTAGGAGCTTCTTCCTCCTTCGCAGCGTGCTTGCTCTCTTTAAAACAGAGAACCACCATTCAGTCATTGCACAACATGTGTAACCTCTGGTTCATTTTCAGGAGTACTATTGAACTCAACCCACGATCAACCCTGAGCAGCTTTCCTGTCCCTCCTCAGAAAAAGCATGACTCTGGCACCACCATGCTTCTCCATAAGCAAGGTTTCCCCCAGAAAACTTGCTGGGGCAGTCATTCATCCAGCGGCTCATCGTGTTTTTGAGTTAAAAATTTGACAGAAAATTTGAAAATATCACTTGACAATTGTCTATCATCAAAAGATTGGAACACCAACTATAAAGTCTTAGAAAATGCAAACTTTGCAAATAAAAAAAAAAAAGAAAAAAGTAAAAATAAGCAATTCTTAGCCTGGTGGGGCACAAGTAAAGCCTGGTGGCCTGCCAGGCTTATAAAACACTGGGGGAAACCTTGATTAGGATGTTGTGTTCAGGGTGCTGTGGAACAATGGCTGTCTGCCAAAAACAGTATTTTATATGTAGACCCAACCTTTCAATTTGACCAGAGAACCTTCTGCTGCATGTTTGCTGTGTCCCCTTATGGTGTCTGGCAAACAGAACAGCATTGTTTTCCATTAAGTCCAGATTTGTGGAGTGATCAGCTGGCCTATTAGTTTCTTCTCAACAAATTCACCAACCGGAGCGCCTCCATTGACCTTTTGCCTACTTCTCTGACTAATGCCATCACTACCTGACGTGTCAGTTAAGACAGTGATGTCTTCTTTGGTTTTGGTTAGGCAATATTCTTTCCAGCACTGAGATTCTTCAGAACTGAGTGTTTTGCTTTTTCATAACCCAAGCCTGCTTTACACTTCCACACAACTTCATCCCTAACTTGTCAGCTGTGTGCCTTGACTTTTATTTTCTCTAACAGATCTCAGAAACATTCACAAAAAAAAAAAAAAAATTTTACATTAATGTTACAATTACACTACACACAGATGGACTGTTTTCCAAATATGTGACTTCTGAATGAAGTTCAGAAGTTGATTTTATTGGTTGGTCTCAGGCTCCCTGATATTAAATCTCACTGGAACATATTGAGATTTGTGGTTTCGAAGAGACAAAATATGAAAAAGTTCAAGGGGTGTGAATACTTTCTAGTATGTTCAAAGCTTTTTACCTGTATCCACGTCTTCCAGAAAATACTGCACTGCCATCATCACTTTCCCTGATGGATGGAGATCCACCTGAACGCAAAACAAGAAGCAGGTAAACAAAACCCTCTCAGGTTTGTGCAAATTCGAGACGGGGATGTTTCATGTCCTACCCAGAACTCAGCTCGTCCGTTGGCTTTCTTGCAGCGCTCGGCGAGAACAGAGACGCCGACCGTGACCTCGGCAAGCGCCTCCTCCGCTGTCTTCATCAGCAGTATCTCAAGCACACGCCCCTCATAGATGTGTGCATCAAAGCTGGCTTTCCAGGCCGGGTACATGGTGGGCTTTCTCTGAACGAGCGTCTTACCTCGTTCTAAGAGGAGGACCGGAGCAGCGACAGAGGAAATAATTTACGATTTGGTCTTTTTGAACATAAGAAATGAGAAAACCTGCAAGAAATGTTATGAAGAAGTAGTCCAATGAATGTAATCAAAGGTTGTCTCACCTGTAGTCAGAGCTTCTTTCATCTTGATTGCACAGAAAGGCTGGCCAGCCAAAGGAGGCAGAATGCCCATATCGAACGAGTTGAAGGCAATCCTCAAGAAAGGAGCCATGGTGCCGAGCAGCAGGAGAACCTTTCACACACAGACACGAACCGGATTACAGCAGTGGCATTTTGTCATTCAAACAACAATTTTAATCAAGACTTCGAATTTTTAAAGCACAAACACATCACAAAATTTTAGAACTACACGCAGTAGAGCAGATAGTGAATAAGAACAACGTCATAGAAAAAATAAGATAATCCTGCTTTTGTAGCTGTTGGGAGTCTCTTCCTTTTCTGATCCACTTGTATTCAAGCTATTCTAAATGTTATTTTTTATGTTTTAAGAAACAAAAAAAATTTTGGTTGAAATATATATGCGGAGTTCGATCGTGAGATTTATCCAAGTCTGGTGAATGTCAAACCAAAACTAGTTCTGGCTAGTGATCACTTCCCTTTTTACATACAAAGCCATTAATAAAAAGTTCAGACAAAGTTTATTTGCAAATGGGAAACAACAGTTTGACAGTGTGCAAAAATTATCTTTACTTGACAAACCATTATGTCCTTTTCGCTTTAAGAGCACAACTTCCACAACAGCCAAAGCAAAGCCCGTCTTGGTGTACGCAATGCAAAAACGAAATATCTGCTGATGCTATACGATCCCTTAGCATGGCCATGCAGGTTTGCATAACTATTTGGGTCGTTCCACACCTCCATGTGGAAACTGCACTAAACATCAGCCAGCTCCACTGCTGCTTTTTTATTTTGCAGTCAGAGAACAGTTTCAGCATTAAAGGCGTGTGCCTCCGCTACAAAGACAGAACAAGCCTTAACACGTTGCTAATCCAAAGCCAGGCATGCTGTGCTCCACATTCAGCCTAGACGTTATTCACATCCCTGAAAGCATGCCGCCCACAGTGAGACTGCTAGAGACTGGAAAAGTAAGACCCTCCTCCACCCCCACCCCGAATAAAACACAGAAAAACACACCAAGTCAAGAAAACAGTGTCCACTAAAGAGAAAGGTCCTGGACAGCAGAGTCGCTCACTACTGTTGTTGTCGTTGGCTGTGATGTCATGGGGTTTTTCGGAGTTAATCAATAAGAAACACACCGTGTGATTGAGGGTAGAAGTGATTGACTGGTTTTGTGTGCAGCTTCGATTTGTCCCATCTGTTAAGTTCACCACTCACATTACATACAGCAGCATACAGTAAGCTTTAAACTTCCTGGCCAGAATCATAAAACACCCTTCTTAATGCAAAAATCTATGTGCAGCATGAAAAATGGCAGGTTTGGCGGAGCAGCAAATGCCTTTACGGCTACAATAGAAGAAGATGTTCAATGAGTCTCACACTTACAGATGGGGCCTAAAGGCTGTGTGATTACAGATCAAAGAATGTATCTCTATATGTTTTTGAAAGATTGCCCTTGCTTAAAATTGATAAAGTACAAAACTGTACCTGGTTGAGACTTAAAAAGGAAATAATTTAAAGTAATACACAGTAAAGCAGTGAATATCGTTCCTTCTCCAACTCTTCCTCATTAGTATAAATACAGATTAATGGGTCCTGGAGGTTAAAGCTTGTTAATTAAAAAAAACTAAGAAAACTTCTGCAATCTTAAAATAACTACAATCTTTAACGATGTTGCAATGACTTAACGTTATTAAACTCTAAACTGTTGTTAAATTTGCACTGGATGGTTATTCACATGGGAAGAGGAGGCAGGAGGCAGCGCACCACCAGTAACCTTCCTGTGGGAAACGCATACAGAGGAGGAACTTGTCAGATATAAAAACAAGTCAGAATAAAAACACACAAAGTAACTACCATATTCATACTTTCTCTGCTTTGCTTTTCTGCTAGGAATGACCAGGAACTCTTTTTACTACATTTATCAGACAGGAACATTATTAGTGGAGAACCAACACCTACCTCCATTCCCTCATCAGATTCTCAGTAAGCAATCTTTCACTGCAGATGTGATTATGGATTATAGGTTTATAAAAATCTCATTCACTTTAATCAATGTGTTTTGTTTTTCTTTTAGACTGGAGTTGCTTTAAGGCAGCAGAAGTCCACTTTGGTCTTGGCTTCAGCCTTCAAGAACAACTTTTGTTAATCTAACTTTAGACTAAATAAAGACACTAAAAGCAGCTAGACACTGCTAGCCAGATATTACAGTTTACAACTAAGCATCCACCAGCTGCTGCTGTCCACTTTTGATAAGGTCTTAAAACCAATAAAAGTCATACGTCATCCATACCTACATTTTGATTTCCTTTGAATGAGAAACCAGACAAGTAGTGCAGAGCTGCCCCTCCCCAACTGTTGCTGTGCAGTGCGAGTCAAATGGTTGAAAGAAAACCTCTACGGAAAAACACTAACTTGGTTGTTTGCAAATATTACCTTGTGAACAAAATACAGTTGGCAACTGTATTTTGTTAACCGGCTAATGATAACATACATGAAAAGAGCACAATATTCTAAGAAATATACCAATTCACTTAAAACTGCTACATAATTAATTGTGCTTTTTAAATATTTTTGCAAAAACGTATGACAAAAACTACAGATATATATTTTTTTAAAATCAAGATCAGCAGTAGGAGTAATCGTTTTCAATCTCAAATAGGCAAATATATATATATATTTTTTTTTAAGTTGTAGATCTCTATGTTGTTGTTTTTGTTTTATTTTTTTTACTCAAAGTTTTTCTACCACTTCAGAAATCCTGAACTCTTCAGTAGCTTGGCTCTGAAAAAAAAAAAAAAATCAACAAAGCCTGAGCAATGCTCCATTGTTGGAACGAAACTAGAACTTCTAGGTATTTTTTTTTCCTTTCTTCCTTTTAACGACTCGAACATCAAAGTAAAAGCTGCACTATTATTAAAGAGGAGTGACAGGCACATCCGAGAGCCTCATCGCAATGAACCAAATATCAAATCATGGGCTCTGAAGTGAGCAGCCAATCATTTCAGCCGGTGCGTCTGAATCTCGTGTTTATGCAACAACGGATGTGGTCGCTTGTCAGTTGGCTGACAGATGTCATCTGCCGTGTGACTCAAACAGAACCCTACGGCCAGATCGTACGCCCCCGTCCAGGTCTGCTCCCGGACGATTAAACAACAAACCGAACTGCCATATGTCTCTGTCACGCTTTTTAAAGTATGCTATATCCAGCCGAAGGCTCCGTCGGATCAGTCAGTGGAGCTGATTAAAAACCAGATGAGAGCCTCACCTGTCGATACAGCCATCTTTCCCTGATCTGACCCCGCAGCGCCACCGTACAATCTGAAAGACCATTAAATCCCTCGCGACATTTCAGTTAATAAACGCGAGCGACAAGAAACTACTTCAACTGTTTAAACAAACAACCAAACAAAAAAAAAAAGTGCCTGCGGGCTAATTGCTCTGTTAATAATCTAAAACTGTTTTCACACACTGTTGCTGTGATGTGGCGACGCCTTTTGTTGTTTTCGTTATCATCGTTTTTAAGGTAGACCGCGTAGAAAAAACGTGAACTTCAAGCTCCCGCTACGAGTCAACGGTTACAGATTGTTCCTCCGCAGATGAGCGGCGAAAAGGAGGAGAAAAGCCTCCTGTGAGGAGGAGAAGACTCTGAACCAGCTTTCGCCAAAAGAAAAAAACAACAACCGGAGGCTGGGAAGGCTCAAACTCTGAAAAAGTGGTGGCAAAAGCAGAGTAACAGCAGACTCTCACCTCGTCCGACAAACTCCGCTGCGGCTCTTCTTCTCCGCAGCCCGATGAAAGTTACTCTTTTCTTCCTCTCCTTTTTTCGCTCTGTGATTCTGTCTGTTGAGGAAGTGTGGCAGGAGTATGGCAGGCCGATGTAGGATATAATTTGACCACCCAAAATGGTCGGTTTCTCTGATTTTCCTTTTTGTCGGTGTATGTTTGAGTCAAGTGAACATTGTTGTTTTATTCTATGAACTGCTGATCACATGGCTGCGGAAGACCAAGCATACCTTTAATACTTATTTGCAGAAAATGAGAAATTGTCAAAATAACAAAAAAACGACGCAGCGCTTTCAGACCTCAAATAATGCAAAGAAAACAGGTTTACATTTGTTTAGAAAAAAAAAAACAATACTGATGTTTTGACTCAGGAAGAGTTCAGAAATCAATATCAATACAAATCAACAGAAAAACCTAAAAAAAAATCATCTGATTAAATGAGATTTTATGTTACTGTGTGTATGAGATTCAATGCAGTTCAAAGCTTCATGAGAGCATGCCAGATTTCATTTTATCATTATTATTATTGTTATGGCTATTGCTGAGACCCAAATTCAAGGCAGCCATATTGCTGTGAGGCTTGAGTTGGTAGAAAAGCTGATCCAGGACAATAAATTTTATCTTTACTGAAAGATTTTATCAACCTTTCAGTAAAGCCAATACTATTCTACCTCTATAGGGGGGAAAAAAAACCCAAAAAACAAAAAGGACCAGCCTTGGCATCAACCACTACTGAGTGATTACAGCAACTGGGAATGAGTATGTCAGGTCACTGAGGAGGAATTTGGTAGAATCGTTTTAATTAATTGTTTTCATTGGTTCCTTGGATAAGCTTTGAGTTTGGAAGGCCATGCAGTCACTCAGGTTCACCACCGTTCTGTGTTTTTTCCAGGGTTTGCTGGAAAAGCCTTAGAAACTGCTTTCTAACTCTTTAAAGACAGATATATGTCAGATCATTTCACTTCAGAGTTACACAATCAACACACAGCCAAGATGGCCGCGTTATGGATCAGCTTGCGGGTTACCACCTTTAGGGTGATTTCCCTAAAGGGCTGCGATCTGTTTCTCCGTGATCATGCATTCTGTCATTCTAGGACAGGCAGTGCTGTTTCACGCTCTCCTCAGAATGATAAAAGCTGTATCAGATTCTGCAGATCAGACAGACACAAAGACTTTGTATTTCTCTGTTGTGTGTTCAACCACAGATGAAACAGCTGTTTGCTTTGCTTTACGCGGCGTTGCACTTATTATTCTGGTTACAGGTCTGTCCCTGTTGCCCAGTTGGATTGAAGGTGCATGAATTTCAATTAACCACCCTGAGTTGGAATCTTTCAGTTGATCTCAAAGTGAAATAAGTCAGAAAAGATGAAGGAAATACAGGTTGATTGTGGATGACCTGTTGCTTTTTGAGATCCTTCAGCTTACTTTGTGTTACGTTGATTTAATTGATTTCTTGACTGTGAGGTTCTGACAGCAAACATTCAGTAAAACAGAGTGAAACTGAGTTCTTCTTGACTTTGAAACTTTCCCAAAATGCGGCTATTAAAAGTTAATTCATGATTTAACAAGAGGGATAATAATTTTGCCAAATACAGCAGATTGACTGGGATAACTTTGTTCCTTCATGAAATGCAGTAATGATTTTGGAAGCTGCATTTTTGTTTTTTAGGTCGACTACTATAAAAATAAATACTATATTATAGAGTACATTGTATTGCCCTATGATATGAACTGAATTTGGAGTTAATTGGATTTTGGATAACTACATAAATAAGCCAAAGAGCACAGAGATGACATATGTTGTACTTTGATTGTACATAAAATGACTTCAGATGACTTAACAATATGAATAGGTAGGATGTCGTTTGAGATTTTTGAATTCTTGATTTCAGGTAGGATAAATGACAACCAGTACAGGTTTGCAATCCACTTTGTCGACTTGGAACAATTAACTTAAGAAAGTTTCCCTCCTACAACTATATGATAAAATGACTTGCCGTAAGGCGCTCCTCTTTGCAAGTTGTGACGTTTACCTGGTATGCAGACACGCGGGGCGTCTGTGTGCCCCAACACAGACAGAGTAGGGCACTCAGCTGTCCTAACTCAAGTAATTCAAGGTTGTTTTATGAGTTTTTTTGTTTGTTTGTTTGTTTGTTTGTTTTATTCCGATTCATTTTTATTTGTTTATTATTGTTGTACAGCCTTGCATGCAAAAAACGTCTCGTATGTAATTTTCCGTTTCACCCCCTGGGTGGTGGTGTAGGTTAATCTCTGTTGCTCACCTGGGCGAATGAAACGCCTCGCCTGTTTGAACTTCATATCTGCATTGCTGGTGAATTTGCCCTAGATTACATTCTGGTATGAGGGGGAAGTGTTTGTGTGGCAGGAGGTGGAGTCACATGGCTGGGTCTGGAGTCTGCAGGGGTAGTTTTCAGCAACAAGGTTGTGCAGATGGGGGGGGGCTGTGAGGAGGTGAGAGATTTGCCTCCTGCAGTCTAAGAATATTGTGTGTTTTTTATGCACCTCAAACTATCCATGTTCCTTTCTATGCTTTTTTGCCTGTTTCCACCCCCTCACACACACACACACGCACGCACACGCACCTACATGCATGTGTACAAATGAGTGCAAGAAAGAAAGAAAGGGGGTTTATGCCAAGCGAGCGATTCTGATCTGATTATACTAAAGAAATATTGGCTGGAGCCAAAAGAGACCTAAATAAGGAACGACAAATTCCCCGTGGATGAGTCACAATTAAAGGTACACTCCACACGGGCTTGCATTTTCTGCCGGGAGTAAATACAAAACCAAGTCTGGCGTGGAGAGACTTGCAGGACACAGGTGTGTCAGTGTTCACCTCTCCCAACTAACCTTACATAACAGGCCCTCTGTGACTCATGGCAGACACAGGAAGTCTAGTGGATACGACGTGTGTGTGTGTGTGTGTGTGTGTGTGCGTGTGTGTGAGTGTGTGTGTCAGTGAATGGCTTTGACAGACCCGCCTTAAAAACTCAAGAAACCGTGCTTGTTCTTTTCTTGCTCCTGCAAACACCCACACACTCATCCTCACATAACCACAGCTATCACACACCATGGGACGCATAGGCTGCAGAACAGGCGGTTGTTAAATCTAGCATACAGAAACTGGAAAGTGCCAAGACACACATAGAAATTCCCTGAGCATAGCGATGATACGCTCAGGTCTGTGGGAAGTGGATAAATTTGCAGTTTGAATCACTTAAGATCAACCTTTTCAGATTATATTCATTCAGCAGGGAAGATATAGTTTTAAAAAGAAACATGAAATGTTACGCTTTTTGAGGGGCTTTCCCCAGTTTTACAGACACGTATGATTGTTTGAGGGATTTTATCTGATCTGGGATTTGGGGGGAGGGGGGGAATTTTTGGAAATTGGAACATGTTCTATTTCAGGAATGCTTGCTGTGTTCAGAGATGCAATCGGATCATTATGCATGGCAGAGGAATACAGAAGATAAAGAGAAACCAAGTAAAAAGAAATAAAACAAGAAAAGGATATTGCAACATGACTTCTGCTTGGGTACGCAAGCTAATTTGGAGGTAAAACTGGAGTCAGCTGTTTCCAGTCAATAAGATGACTGATGAAGTGTGTGTGGGCGCTCGGTTTTATTTTAAGCTCCACATGACACGTTTGTAGGAGTGAATCACGGTTTGAATGAAAGAGATTTTTTTTTTTAGGCCTATACTTTAATTATTATTTAATTATTATTATTTCTCCTTGATGTAAAAGACCAAATTATGTCTTAATAATTTGAACTCCACAAATCAACAGCCTGTGTTGGAAATCAGCAGATTTCCTGCAAGTCCACACTAGTCTGCAGGCTCAGAAAGTAAGTCAAAGGAACTTTGAAAAGCAGATGTGCTTGTCTGAGTTTAGCTGATGTTAATGTTTATAAATCCAGAAACAGAGGAAGACTGAACGGCAACTGTGAGTGTTACAGGGCTGCGTTGCAGGCACCAAAAGATCACATTAACAAACCAAAAAGGTGTGTGGGCATATGTTTGATGGACAAAAAGCAAACTTACAAAAAAAAAAAAGTACCATATTTCATTAAAAAAAAATAAAAATAAATTAAAATCTTGAGAATTTTTAGCCTCTTAGTGCTGGGGACAGCATTTGGTTCGGTGCTTCCTTAAATGTATCTGACATTAATCAAGTCAGGGTTTATTGTATGTGTTGGTGAATATCTTGGTAAGCTGTCGTCTATCACAGTTAATTTACTCCGTTTTTCTTTCTCTAATAATAGCAATATCAAACAGTCAAAAAAGCAATAACAGAAGAAATGTGTGGCAAATACTTTTTCACCGATATGGAAAGTTTGCTAATCTGTTTTGCAAAAGTAAAGATTTTCTTTTTGTGAGTATGCTATTCTGCTTCCATAGGTAAAAGAGAATGTGCCATGTCTATAAACGAGCAGAAAACATTTGAAAAGCGTATGTAACTTATGATAACATGCAGAATAAAAGGTTAAAATGAATCTTCGTAGAGGATGCTTGGCGCTGCTGTGTTTTCCTGCTGAAGTAATGACTTTGCAAAGTCTTTGAGAGTTGCCTGGAGACTGCTCCGAGCCTAGTGAGAGCTTTTCATCTGTTTTGCTGCTCCCCGCACCTCCTTCCACCCTTCACTAAAACCACAAGTTGATGCTTTAACCATTCAGCTTTTCAGCAAATCTAATGAGATGGCCCTTAGGAGGTTGTAGAGGTTTGGGAATGTAATATTTTGTGGCGGAGAAAAGAGCAGACTGAGAGTTTTCTCAGTTCTAACATTGAGATTGGACAACTTGCAACAAATGAAAGGGCTTGTTAATCTTCAGTCTCATCATGAGGTCTGTAAATTCACCAAGATTTATTTTTATCATCTTAAACCAAATACCGGAGTCCATGTTTGGGCAGCAGGGATGATGAATGATCAGGTTGTGGTGCAGAGAGTGCTGAAGGCTCTGCGTCGGTCCTGTTGAGGGAGAGACGGCTATTTAAAGCTTCCGGGGAGGTGGAAAAGGTGCAGCACCGACTTGGCAGTGTGGGCTGCGAAGAGTTTGCAAACTGGGACAGAAGAACGCGTCCCTCTGCATCTCAGAGGAACACGAGACAAAGTGCAAACCCAGAAATGTCAAGTGGACAAAGCCATTTCTCATTAACACCAACTGTTGTGTAAAAAGCACTTTTGATCCCCCTGGGGATACGCTGCCCACGCAGCAGAGCGAAAGATGTGAAACCATGTTGTTGTTGCTGAAGACATCTACCCTCAGACGCCACAGTGCCAACTCCGGCTGTCAGAGACGGTCAGCGCTGCATTGTGACTAAGATAATCTTACACAAGTGAAAAACAAGCCATAGAGGAATAAGCTCAGCTCAAAACATTATTTCAGCCAGTTTGGCTGCAGCTGTTAATGACTCCTGAGGCTGTGCACATGTAACAGCGCTGAATGCATTTGACCTTATTGAGTGGGCTGCATGAACAATTGATTATTTGCTTCCCTCTGCGTTTTCTGCCGCCTGCAGTGGTGCACAAGAAAGATCAGTTTATGACTGTGAAAGACATCCCACCACACAGTGGAGGCAGCAAACTCCAGTAGTTTGTTTTCAGTATTAATTGGAGCACAAGAAGCATGAAAAGTTTGTTCAACGAGCAGTGAAAGCTTCCTGTCTCCAAAACCTCAACAGCCAGAAGTTAAAAAATAAACACCAAATATCTGTTTGGATAAGTTCACTCCCTGAACATATGCAATACAAAAAAAAATTACAGAAATGACATACAAAAAGATTTATCTCTAATTTATTTGAATTTTAAAAGCTATGTCTGATTAAACACCAGGTATTTATGCTTGTATTTGCAAAATGCACTGAACTCTGAAGAGGTACTTCCACATTTTGTCCTGTTTGATTTGTTTTTTGGGGTTTTTTTTGTGGTAGACCAACAAACACGAAGTTGCTAAGAATCCTGTCAATGAAGTAAAGCATAGATGGTTTCAAAATTATTCACAAATTAAATTTAGAAATGTCTTTAGTAAAAATTTTATAAAACCGCTTCAATGGTAAGAGCAGTTCTTTTTCCACAAGCTTATATTTAGGAACCGAAAGCTTTGACTCACTTTCATTGCAAAATGGCTGAAGCTGTAGCAGGTTGGACGGAGAGCAACAGTTTCTCAAAGGATTTAGGTTAGGACTTTGACTAACCCATTCCAACAATATCCTCTTATCAAAACCATTGAATCTCCAGCTATATATTTAAGGTTATTAATCTCCTGGAAAATGAACCTCCACTTCATTCTGAAATGTTTTACAGCCACCAGCAGGTTATTTCTAGCATTGCTCTATAAGGTCAGTCCACTTTCCGGTCAGCTCTGAGTAAGTTTCTTGTTCCTGCGGGGGAAAAACATCCCCACAGGATGATGCTCCCACCACTATGTGATGTACATTTTGAGCTTTCCACATCACATGGCATTTTGCAGGCAGGTAAAAGTTTGACTTTGGTCTCATCTGAGTCAGCCAACTTTTAGTGCATCCTACAATACAATACACTATCAACTACTGGCCATCCACTGCAAGTGCAGGAAAACTTTTGTTGAATCCAACATGGCAGACAAACATAAAGCATGCCGACCAACCCGGTCCATTCTTCTACTTTAGACGACTCTTGCAGGTAAAAATATATATTGTTACATCAAGTAACCCCTAAAGAACAATACTACTGATGTATTTTCCAAATAACTTTGTATTTGGATAAAAATACAATTACCAAAAACAAAAAAAAAAGAATCTATAATTTTGTTATGGCTTAAGAAAAATAAAAACAATTTGGAAGAAAATTTGGACATAAGGATCATAATTCATGCATGAAAGTGCTAATTGCACACAGAAAGGTTTTATTTACTTAAGGCAGTTGGTTGCACCGAGTTTCATTTTGGGGTATCAGAGAAAAGGAGGTTGAAAACAAATGCATTTAATGTGTTTGAAAACCATGTATTCAATTAACATTTAAGTTAAATTTTACCACATAGAATCTCTATAAAATATACTTCTAATGTAAAATAAAATGTAAAGCTCCAGTCTTTTGGATTATTAGCAGCAGAGGGCAAAAAATGACACAATATAAGAAACAAAGAGAAGAAAGCAGAAGTGGGGCTGGAAAGGCAGAGCAGAGTGATAAATGGCCTGTCCTTTATGTAGGACGAGGTGTCTGCAACTTTTCAGCAGTCCCAGAAAGCAAACTTTGTGCCTGATATTATTCTGGGTCAGGCAGCCTCAGGGGGGAGATGGAAAGCAGAGCAGGCCTGGCCTTTCATTGGCCGCACGGGTCTGCGTATCCCTCAATCTCTTCTGCGTCTCCTCCCGCAGCTCAGAGACATCTGCCGGCTCCACGTCTCATGGCAGACCGGTAGTGGCTGGAGCCCTACAAGTGCAGCAGTAGTTCTGGTGCGTGAGAGCTGCATGTTCACTTAACAAGGGCACTGAGACAGGAAGTAGGTAGCTCTCTGCTTCACTTCAAAATGAATCTCACCTGCCATCTAGAGGACGCAAGGAGAATGTAAAAGAGCGAAGGCAGTTTTCCATCATTTGTCTCTTTTACTTTGCCTAAAAATGCAAATGAATGTTATAAATCATTAGGTACAGTACAAAATCCAAGACACTAATTATGCAGCTCAGTGCAGTCAATCTGAGTTTCACGTTTCAATCGAAGCCAGCGCTTCTGTGTACAGATAGATGGCGACTCCTTACACAAAAATGAATTTACATTGCACTTGCTATAAGATATTTAAAAATTACATACTTTTTTCAGTAGGTAGACAAAGATTTTGGTCCCTGTGCTGTAATCCCTTTTGTTTGCTCATATTTTCTTTAAAGGCATAGTTCAGATTTGTTGATGTTGCACAGATTTTATATCTCACCTGCAGTAACTAACCTCCAAAGCATCTCTATTTAGTTTAAATCCAAATTAGTTTGGGAAGCTGGCGTCGAGTTCAAGAGCAAAGGCACCAAACAACGCTTAAAGATATCGTAGCAGTGCATGCAAATGCTATTTTATGACCTTTATATTGCTATCTATTTGCATTGAGTGTTTATCATATTTTTAAGCAAATAATTCAATGAATACTCAAGTAGAAAATGGAGCTTGAAGCCAGTGTGCAACCAATGATGTTCCTCTGTGAAACATAATGACTTGCAAAACTTGTAAAGTGTTTCCAAATAGATTAGTTACAGTTAAGGTAAAAACTTATTCAGAACCCTGGCAGATTAGGAATTAAGATTATTTTTACTTAACTAAGAGGTTTTCTTAGAATATGAGGAAGTCATCTCTCAAAGAATAAAAAAAAAAAACATTGAAAAGGAGTTTTAGTTTTCCAATAACAACTTTTTTGGTTTTCATTTACATTTTAATTTAAAAACTGCATTGCAAACAATATTTGTATGCTCCTGAGAAGCCATTTCTAATATTTCAACATCCAACTAGTTTGTATTTTGCTGACAAGCGTTTTATTAGGTCTATTTATTTTTAGCCATGAGGTTGGAACACCTCTCTGTCGTCACCCTAATCTTTAGCTCCCTCAGCAGATTGTCTGTTGAATTCAAGTTTGACTCTAAAACACTAATATTACTTGATATTGATCAATAACCTTCAACTTAAAAGTTGCATCACATGAGTTTGAAGACATTTCTGTCGTGCCTGCTGATAGCATGCGCTTGTCCTAAATGAAAATCAGCACTTTCTTCTTTGAGTTCCAATTTTGACTCACAATGATTCACTTCCTGCTAAAGAAGTGAATCCCTGGTGGTTGAAGAAAAATCCACAGAAAACACGCCTGGTTCAAAATGTGGGGGAAAAGTATCGGTAACTGGACTTATTTTGAGACAGTAGAAGTTCGCTATGATTTTAGCTTTTCTTTTCCGTTTTCTCATGTCTCTGGGACCTGCTTATCTGGGTTCTTACTAAATCAAAATGCAGATAGTTGTGTTTACTGCAGGTAAGTTATCAACTATTTCTAAATTTTTGAAGATGATCTACCTAAAAAAAAAAATCTGAATTATGCCTTTAATATCAGTGCAAACTAAGAAAAACATTGATTTACAGGAAGGACTCTCTCCAACAATATGGTACACAGACAAATAAGTCTTTTGAAAATATTTTTCTCTTGTCTGATCAATCTGTTCTTCCCACCAATTAGTATTTTTATGCTTTAAATAAAGTACAAAAAGCACATGTTGAAATTAAGGCATCACTACATCAAAGCAAATATGAGGCCATTTGAGATTAGTGACTGAGGCGTCAGCTTGTTTTTTCATGTAAACAAGAGCAAAATCAGTCTTTTCATTTCTTTGTTCAGTGTTTTCAAACAGATTAATAAATTAACCATGTCCAAACATGCCGCGAATTGACTGTATTGTGTGTCTTGTGTGAGACGTGATAATAACTCCGATGGATTCTGGGAAACGGGGCGGTGAGTAACAGCTGACAGGCGGCGCTCCACACTAGCAGGTATCTGGGCCATCATCTCCTGCAGCCCTTGGTGTCACACCTGCTGCGACAGCGGGGAGGGAAGAACACTGCAGAAGGACAAAGTGGGTAGATTGTGTCCTCTTTTTAAAGAACGCCATGTATTCCTCTCCTCAGCTTAGCTGGGAGGGTTGCGACATGCCGACAAACAGAAAAGTGCCTTTCTCCGGTCTCTCCAGTTTGGTTTTACGTCCAGTCACTTTTTGTAGACGGGGGTTTGTAGGAGGGTGAAGGCAGCTGAAGGGTTGAGTCTATAAATTTGTGGCTTCCTCCATTGCATTAACCCACCTGTGAAGGTAAAAGATTTCACATAAGTAGAGGACAACATGATTTACAACTAGATAAAGTCAGTATTGTATAGCAGTGTTTATTACATTAAAAACTACAAACAATAATAATAACAATTTATGTATCTACTTGTGCATCTTAAATAAGAAACCAAAGCAAAAACTTTAAGTAAGTAGCTAAAGTAAGATGAGAATGGAGTTGTACATTAATATTTAGCTTTAATGGGAAACCTGCAAGTAACAAAATTAGTTCCAGAGCCGAGGGACATAGAAACTAAATGCTGCCTCCTGTTGTTTAGTTCTGGTCCTGAAAAGTCTACATGGTTCATATCTAACCAGCAACTCATGAATGTATTTTGGTCCGACATTATTAACATAATTTAAAACATGACCTTTTACAAAAAGGGAGCCGATGAGGCGATCTAAAGACCGGCGTTGGTCAGGATCCTGGAGCAGCATTTAGATGAAGTTACTCTGTTTTATTATGTGCTGGTGATGAAGTAAGATGATTTAGTTATAAACTTTTTATGATAGTCAATGATAAACTGTAGTCATGTAGTGAGGATAAGAGAGTTAGTAAGTTATAATAATCTGAGCAGGGACAGCGCATAGATATTCAATAGTAGTGGCCCGCGAATGAAGCCTTGAGGAACTCCACATGTAATTGTTGTCTTTGATTTTTGATTGCTAAAAGACATGAATAGAACTGATCTGCTGAAATTGATCTGCACCAACCAACCAGACAACTCTACCCTCTGTTTCAGTCATGAATCAGCATTTTAAGTCTAACAACCCAAGAAAAAACTTTTAAGGTGTTTGTTTTTAAAAACAATAACTGAACTACAGGCAGAGATTACAGATTACAATGATTACAAAATGAGTAATATTTGTTGATACCAAATGCCTGTGCCTCTATACATTAACCAATAAATGAAATGAACTTTTCAGTGATTTGTTATAAGCTTGATCATGAAGCCACAAAGAGTTTTGTTTTTGTTGTTTTGTCAAAGGGAGTACAGATTCAGATCCAGATTATACTTCTTGAAAAAAGATTAAATGACTGCAGTTTTAATTAAATTAAGAGAAAAAGATGCAGTGCAGGCAAAATCCTAAAAACACACCATTTCCCTATATGTAACATTTTAATGTCATATCATGAGTTGTAAGTTCAACAAGCTTCTCACCTCTGAGCTGTGAAGTTGTCTTCAGCTTTAAAGGTGTAATACAAAGTGTTTTGGTGGTAAAGCTGGAAGATGTTGGCCTCTGTGTCTCTTCCCTGCTTGTCAGGTAGCTTCACTGTGAAACCCAGAAGCGGTAAACTTTCTGACGCTACCTTCTCCTGAAGATGAAAACAAAACACACACAAAAAAAGACAAGGATAACAAACAATTGTGATATGCAGTTATTTTGTTTTCATTTGTCTTATAAATATCGAATAATGCTGTATCAAGTGTTTCTTTAAGCGTAAAAAATAAATCATGGCACTTGAATTTTTTTCTAATTTCAAGTGGTATGATTAAACTTTCATTGAGGGCATTCTAAGTGATTGCCCAACATAAAAGGAGCGCCCAGCGCGACAGCATTTCCTATATGTATAATTAAGTCTAAGCACAAGTACAGCTGCAGTTTGCAAAAAATTATTCCCAAGTTTAGATGCCCAGTTAAAGTCCAGACCTCAAAGAATGAGCTTGAGCAAATCTGCAAAAATCTCCATCTATGCATGTGCAAACAAATTCCAAAACACTTACAGATGTACTTGTAAAGTATTAACTAAAGACAGAAAATACGGCACACAGTGCTTCAAACTTTCTTTTCACTTCACATGTTCACAGTTGCACAAGGATACTTACAAGTACATTAATATTTGTGTATGTGATTTCACTAACTGCACACAATATGCATGAATATTTTTGCATGCCACTGTGTGCTGTGCAGGTCAAAGGGGATTGCATGTTTCCCCTCACCTCTCGGGCTCGGTAGGTGTAAAGCACCTTGTCTTTCAGCAGGAACCACAGTCTTTTCCAGTTCCTTTTGCTTGTCTTGCTCCGCTGCAGAGTCCCGCTGATGGAGCCTTCCTCTGACACGGTTGCCTGCAAAACAACGCCAGCTTTTCTTACTAATCACAACAAGGAGAAGCTGCTGCACTCCGAGTGGGGCATTCTGTTCTTTTACCTGGGTGAAAGAGACAGTGCCTTTTCGATGTCTCCATATGTTGGGGGGATGAATGTTTTGGAATACGGTGGAGAGGGGACGACTGGAGCGGGTCGACCGAGGGCTACTTGTGGCTGAGAGCTCGGACACTTCTTCTCCTGCAAAGACAAACGGTTTCCTTTTACCCACAAGAGGAAGCAAGATATGTGAATGATTCATTCCCAAGGAGCGAATCGCTTACAGGAGTCTTACATTTCCTCAGCTTGACAACCACAAGAGCAAACATGTTTTTCTGACCACAGATTAGGAATAAACGTTTCACAGACGAAGTCACCAAAACGTCAGTTTGGATTTTGTGGGAAAACAGTTTCCAAATGCAGCAAGACGAAGGTGGACGGTGGATGATGAAGAATATTTAACTACAAAACTCAGGAACTTACAGACACAAACAGCAGCTGAACAGAAGAACTAGAACCTCATCTAACCCTCAGAAATAAAGAAAACAAAGGTAAATATTAAAATCAGACACAAAGATCTTGATGTAGAAAAATACAGTGAAACTAAATAAACTTTTCTTGTCATTTCTCACCAACCAAAAAAGTCTCTACATTGAAATCACTTTTTGATCCTGGAAAATTGAACAGGTGGAATCTGAAGATGCTCCTCTGCTGATAATCGGATGAAGCAGAAATTTATTTTTCTGTCTGAGCCAAACGAATGATTGTATATTTTTACTTTCCCTTTCAGGCACCACATGTGCAGTATTTGCTTGAAGTGACGTTTTAGAGACAAACAAGGGGGAAAAAAAGAGTACAGTTTGAGAGGCGTGATAAATGGTGTCTGTAGTGGCGATTGTTTGCTAAACCAAACATCTAATAAAACTTCCATGAAGCCACTATGAGGCACTGGGGTCAAGTTTCTTTACGCAGGCAAAAGAAGGTTCAATGTCCAAACTTCATGATTATTCTGGATGATTTGTTTTCCTATTTCAGCAAACAATTACAGAGTTCAAACTTTCCTTTGTTCTCATGCTACCTCTCTTGCTCTGGTAAAAACCAAAGGCCCCAAACCCAAATGCCAAGGCGTGGGCTGATGAGGTGCAGAACAGTGGTTCTGCTGGTTTCAATGGACTGGTAAATGGCTATATAAAAAACGGTGATCAGAAAAATCAGCAGAAACTGTAACTTCAACTTGACTGTTGCCAGAATTAGCTTTTTAATAATAGTTTATGTTTCCAGCAATCATTTCTCACTTTGGTAAATTGCAAAATAACTGGGATTACAACAGATTGCTTTCAAATCTCTTGGTAGGGTGCCAGTTTGTTAGGTCTCCAACTGCTTTGCCGCACAATACTCCTGCTGAGTTTTCAACAAGCACATTTTTCCTGAAAGGCCACTGAGTTATTTATTGATATCTGGGTTAAGCTCCAGATATAACATCTTCACTCTTTGACAAAGTTCATCTCAACTGTCTTGTCACTTCTTTTGTTTGTTTATACACGTATATATCAAAACTTCAGACATCTGTTATGTGAAATAAGCCTCAACGCACTTAAAAGGAAGAGATTTTTTTCATTACCTCTCTTTTTTAGCTCGTTGTAACAGTGGTCACACACTTTGGCCATGCGGTCTTTCATGTATTTCAGTGGATATCTGTTCCTGGAGCAGCTTCGACAAACAATCTGTTGTAACAATGAAGAAAAACAAATATTAAAACAATCTCTACAAACTCTGGAAGCATTCCACACAGAGAGTCAAGTCTTAATGTGTCTCGCTGACATCAGTTTCTTCCCTGATCTACTAATGAAGGTCAAAACAGAGTCCAGTGTCTTGGAGCGTCTCAGAGTGAACGACTTACTCTTCCACAGCTGTGGCAGTGGTGTCTGCGAACAGTGAGGCTGAAGTCTGCGGTGCAGTTCATGCACATCATCACTTGCGAGACAGGAACGAGAGTGGGAGCTTTTTCTCCCAGGGAAAGCCAAAGACGATCTCTGGTCTGCAAGACACGCAAACACCTTCAGCGCTTCTTCTAAACAGACGGCAGGAAGTTGCACATCTTCCTGAACGTCGCCGTGATGCAGCTCCAGCAAGGGCTTTACATACACCAATCATGGCCTTGAATGTCATTAATTAGGGGCTTTTAATGTCTTAATTGAACAATTCTTTTTATAAAACATTTCTGAAACACCCTATTGCAGAAAGAATTGAACTCATAGATATAGACAGGCATATATAAATACTCAACAAAATGTGAGAATGAATGTCACTTTATTAATTGCACTTTGAACAGTACGGTTTCTATAGCCATGTCATAATTCTGGTTGGATATTTGACAATTTTTTTCTTTGAAATGGGAGATATATTTTTAAGTACAATGTTAGTGATAAATGAGAAAAAGTTTTCATGGTGGAGAAGAACTGCTATTGCAATTTCTTTCAAATCCAGAAAGAATTGAAATCACTGATATCTAAATACCTTAATTAAAAGTTTGTTGTTTGAATGAGCTTTTGTCGTAATTGTGCTTGGATATTTAATCACTTTTTGGTTAGAAAAGCGTATTTTAAAGTCAGCATTTGCAGTTACATTCAAATGTACACCAAAAAAAACCAACTTGTGCATCTAATTATTAGTTTAATTTCATTAATTTGCTCACCTCTCCAGAGCTGGCTGCAGAGCCTCTGGCTTGTTCAGTCACAGTGCGATTGAGAGTATAATACCAGTCCTCTCTTTCAAGGAAAGAGCTGCAAAAGATACACACACACACACTACTCATCTGATCTGAATGATTTTATTTATTCAATTTTATGTTTGTTATGTTATCTGAGACTGACCCACCTGGCAGACAGGACAATGGAGATCTCTGATCCCTCTATTTTCAAGGCATTTTCGACATTTGGGATGTTGGGTTTACTGACCTGTTTATTTTGTCAAAAATATCACGAGTCAAATATCAGATCGAGAGAGACGGAGCGAGAAACATGCAAAGAATGGAATATATAGCAGGAGGAGACCTTGAAAGAAAATCACAGTGAGAGCAACACAAGACGAGACGCTGACCTTCAACCCACTGAGTGGCAACGTGTTCTTCAGTCTGTATTTCCCGTCCTGCTGGGGGAAAGTGTAGAGCAGCACATCATTCATCTGAAAAAAGACAAAGCACTCACTTTATTTGTCTTGCAGAAGAACAAGATAAATAAACGAATGCAAATAATATGAATAAAATGGGGAAACAGTCACCAAGCCAGGTTTAATTACTTGTGCATTAGCTGCAACTCTCCAGCAGGTGTCACTTCAGACTAAGAAAGAACTCCTCTGCTGTGAGGTTTTCCACATGAAGACAGTATTTGAGTTTTGATTATTTGATTATATTATCAAATAATCATAACAATATTCTGATCCAATTAGAACATGCATTTCATCTCTATTTAAACCTCATGAAAGTAACTTTGTAATTTTCCAATGAAGGAAAAAATCAGAAAGATCATAATCACACAGCAAAACCCCTTTTGAGAGAGATCAGATCAAACACCTCACCTTGGACCTGTTTAAAGTGACTGTAGCCTAAAAGAACATCACTTGATATATATATATTTTGGCAGGGTCTAGAAACCTAATTTTACATAAACTACTTTCTCCTGCTGATTAATTTTGCAGTAATTGTTAGATGAGACACTTCTGAGCCTCGTTAGGATCTGGGACAACAATACAAACTTTAAATGTCACAGCAAGACACCTTGATAACTGGATAATTAACAACTTTAGAGAAGCCCTTGACGTTTTCATTCTCCTTACATTTCACTGCGATCTTACGTGACACACAAGGAGTCTGCAAGCTTTGCAAAATGAAAGCCATTTTCACCCTCAATCTAGGAGAAAAATCTAATTTTGAGCTGAAAATGTGTCACATTTGCAGAGGGGAAAAAAATACAACTCCAGTGGTTTTAATGAATATCTGCTACATGAAATTTGTGGTCATTTTTTAAAAAATTGCCATTTTCTTTTCTTTATTTTTGGATGTTGATGTTTATGATCATTGGTGCTGTTGTTATTTTGTTGTGAAAATTCAATGCAGAAATTCTTCTATGAAAAAGAATATTAAAAAACTGCTCAAATATGCATTTAGTACTATATCTATATACATATTTTTTTTATTTTTGATCCTGTATATTCTAGCCAACCTGACCTGTTTCAAACAGAGTATAAGCTTTATTATGGGAGTAATATTTGTGAGCTTCTGACTTTATGGAGTTATATAAGGTGACAGTTTTACAACTTATTGCCAAAAAATAATAAAATGACTTCTTGAACACTTTCCATCATTGTTTTTACTTTAGGAGTATCTCAATAAAATGGATAAAATACTTATACTGTGAGTAATACTGTAACAGGTCAAAGGTTGCAACGAAGTATTTAAGCTAAATACCTTTTTCCTTCGTCCTTATCTGTTCACTCTTACATAATTTTAGTGAGTTTACAGGTAAGTAGCTAATAGGATGCACGCATGACGCATGATAAGATGTCTTTGTGGACCTTTCAGGTCTGAGGGAACTAAAAGATCCACGCAGCCTTCCTTCTGCCGGCAGTAAAGCACCGATTCAGGAACTCAACATTCGGAAACATCCTGCCAGGAAACTCCTGCTCCTAATAGCTCAGTCTGGACATGAAAATAGATCAGGCTGAAAACTCCCCACTCTGTGTTTAAAACGTACGTTTTGAGTAAAAACAACAATTCTGCAAACTGTACAGGTTTTAGTATGTCCACAAAAAACGCAGATATAAGCTGAGTGTCGCAGGGTAATTGCGAGCAGGAAGTAGCCTTTACCAAAAACAAATGTCGGGGCTGTCGACTCTTCCTGCTGACCTTCATCAGGGTTCCCTCCTTCACAAAAACCTGACAGTTCAGAAAAGAAAAAAAAAAAACATGGTTAAATCAAACCAGGCACCCCTGGCAGCTCCTCTGATCCTGACAAACGCAGTGCATCTGCAGCCGTCCGGCCTTGTTATTTTAGGCCAGGCTGGCAGGGTATTCCCAGCTCGCTGATTGTGTAAAAGGCCAACAACAAGGGGTGGTGGAGGGCAGACAGGGTGGGTTGGCCAAAAAAGAAAGACTCAGACAGAAAACAATGCTCTTATCAGAGTCCTACCCTGCCAGGATGAATTAGGTCCCGTGGGCTGTGAACACTGTACGCTATGTTGATCAGATGCAACAGGTTCTCCTGAGGAACAGACAAAACAGCAGAGTGAGAGAGATGACAAGTCAAAATACGAGACACGAGATGAAAGAGTCAGAAGTTACGGTTGTCATCACCTGAATCACAGGACAGGACACGTTTTGTTGACTTTGGATCAAATAGAAGTGTTTTTATTTGGAACGAATGAGTCGAGAGTGAAAAATGTCACCTTAGGAACTATGAAACTGTGAGTCACAGAAAAACTTTAATCCAGACGCATTTTTAGATGCAGGATTTTAAGTTAGGTTGTTTCATAAATGTATGTTTTGTTTCAAACAGCGAAGCATAAATTACAGGTGAGGTTCTAATACATTCGGTTTTCTTTCTTTCATTTTGCAGACTAACGAATGCTGCAGTTCTATACTTTATACACAGTAAATGCACATTTTCAGGGTCTTTTCATTGGTGAGGAGTTTATTCTTGAGACAAAATGGATATTTAGGGAAAACAGACAAGATTACTGTCTGGAAAAACATTTTTCAAAATGTTTTATTTTTTTTCATATTAATTTACATCTGGTAAATGCATAAATGAAATAATATATGTTTAGACGTAGTAAAAATCCTGCAAAATTATGGAAAATATTTCCTCATGGTAATCTGTTTCTCGTATAAATCACACTGAGTGGCATATGAGTGAATCATCCAAACGAAGGTTTTTAACTTTTGTGTAATTTGTATTACATCAAAGCCTGTAATCACTTATTGTTTGTCTCAAATATCAATAACATTATTAACATGATTGAGCAGGTTGACTACAATATGAACACAGAAGAACCTCAGTGTAGGACACATAACGTGATCCTGATTCTTTTGGTTATTTTTGTTCATTTCAAAATGCATTCATGTTTTATTTAACTCAGCTAATCTTGTGCTACTAAGTGACATATTTTCTTCTTTATTAAGAAATGAGGTAAAACACTGAATCTCATTACAGCAAATAGTTCTTGTTGTGTCTCAGAGGTTAGTTTGATACTCACCCCATGTTTTAAGCTGTCATTGACTTGATCTGCAATGTCAGACATGATCGCCACTGCAGCTGTAAAAGACAAATAAGACGGAGAATGATCAGTCTCCGTTTTATTAACAAATCCTCGTAGCTGCTAGGAAGTTTTGAAACTCTTTGTCTGCATGTAAACGGTGCAGTCAGTGAGGAGTCTGGAAGCGTCTGCATGTTTCGACTGAGACGTCTCCCTTATCGGTTCTGCAGCATCAGATAGTGTTGCAGTGGCTTGCCTCCTGGTGTATCACACACATCGGTCTGCAGGCAGAAAGGAGCTGCAGTGGCTGCCTTGTGGGTTTCCACTCCAAACAAAGAAATCTTAATTGGCTCTCTCTTGGCCGTTCCTCCATGCCAAATGAGCACAAATAGGTTTGCAGTGAACACAAAGCCACACACAGAGTCATGTAAAGCTCCCCTGGCGCTAAGAGGGAGCGTGAACAGAGCAGCAGCCGGGTAGTTTTTGTTTGTGGTATCGCCACATGTTTGCTGTACCTTGGGTGTCTTCATATTCCTTGGAATCGGGGGACAGGTTGTTTAGATAATCTGAGAGGAGAGGGAGCAATTATTACTTTCAGAGTAAAACAAATTCACCAAACCATCATCTGTCATTGTTATGATAATATCTGCAACACTGTGAATCAATTAGTCTTTAATTTTTTTTTAGTCAGTGACTCGCCTGTGAGGAGCAGACGGTACTGAGCGACACGCACAACGACCTGCAGGAGCTGACGCTGGAGAGAAACTCTCTCCCCGGATGGGTTCTGCTCCTAAAACAATAAATTACAGCTTGAAAGAGACACTTCAAAGAATTTACTTCTAGTTTAAGCAGAGCCTTTAAAGTTTAAATGTTAGATTGTTCTAAATCTATCTTTTACAATCGCTTTTGAAGTACTCTTGTCTCCCCGAGTCGTCTTTCAGACCAATTTAACGTAGGACTTGTTTCACTGAGAACAATGAATAAAACAACAAAACACAAATGGAATCTTTATATTCACATAAATTAATGGAGTTATTATATGTTAAACATATATTATATGTAAAAAAAC
The DNA here is from genome assembly GCA_010277015.1 of Poeciliopsis turrubarensis. NCBI lineage: Eukaryota > Metazoa > Chordata > Actinopteri > Cyprinodontiformes > Poeciliidae > Poeciliopsis > Poeciliopsis turrubarensis. The sequence continues at coordinate 268,793 of VMRN01000024.1, read as the reverse complement.
AACAACACATTATTTTATGTTTCCATTTTACATGGTAGAATTATTTGTATCTGCAAATCAAACCCATCAAAGGTTAGTATGCTACACATTTTAATATAATTATAGATATAGTTTATTTACTACATGTATAACAATTCGTATAAGTGAGTGTAAGGGAATTGCTTCTAATAGGGTTTCATTTACGGGTCAGTCCACATCTTAGCAGTATGGATACATTTGTTTGTGTAATATTTGCCTCAGCATTCAGCAGCCTTGTGTTTTTGAGTCCTAAACAGCAGCTTGAAAAAAAAAATCAATCAGATTTAGACCAGCCCAGGTGTGGGGGGGGGGAAAGCATTTTATCACCAGTTTCACATTTAAAGGGCAAACAAAATAGCCGCTGGCATTAATAAACAAAGCATTCAAGGGAATCAAAGGACATTTTCAACGTCCAGGCACTTAAATCTGTCAGAAAACTGCAGAGCTCTGCAAAGACTTGATGCCAGCTCTCTCCTCAGAGGTCGATAAAACGTGGAGAGAACCTTTAAAACTCCTGTGTTCATAAACGAAACACACTCAGGCCCACTGGACATCCAGCCACAATTCAGCTGCGTTATTGCAAAGGACAGGGGTAGTTTGTATTATTAGCCCCTGAGGGGGATGAACAACCTCAGCATTGAGCTGCGACAGAGGCTGAAGTTACATCCAAAATACTTTATCGTTTCAAGCAGTGAACAGATGCTGCAGCTCTATTGCATAAACAAACAGAGATTAAGCAAAGTGACCCTCTAATGAGAAACTGCGTTCATAGTTGTAATTTTTGTGCATACCAGACGGTAATATTGTATAAATAATACTAAGTTCAGATCTTAAGAACCACCAACATTTGAAATGCAAAATTACAAGCAAAGATTGTAAATGTCGAATGACAGAAACAACAGATCTGACCTCATATTTCTGAACAATAGCTGCAAACGCAGGTGAAGCTCTGCAGCCATCCTCCAGTAAACTAATGCTTCGATCATAGTGGCCGATGTAAGTGGTGAAGATCAAAAACTCTGCTTTCCTGGACAGGAAAATGTCAGCAATCCTTTGGCTGTCCTCCCTGAATGGAAAGAGACCAAAGGTAGAAGTAAACAGAGGAAGCAGCGTCCACCAGGCTGCTGAGGTGAGATCATGGAAGAGGATAGTTTCTCACTGATAGTGATTATTGAAAATTAATAAGATTTTACAGGCAGGTTGTAAACTGAAAAAAAATCAGTAAACGTAGCAGTGCTAATGAATAACAATACTCCAATTTGAAAGCTTTTACTGAACAAAGAGGAGTCTGGGTTAGTTTTTTTTTTTTTTAAGCTCAGAGGCGTGTGAAGTTAATCACAAAGGGTTTCTGTGACGTATGAAACTATGAGAGAGAGCAAGACTTTACAGATAACGGGAAGGCTCACTGCAGTACAATAAAGATGACAGTGGTTTTATCTATTTGTGCTTTAAGTTTTTTAAACATAAAGCTGAACATGTCAGCAGCTTTTTTAAGATCTCAGTCACTGTAAGGCTCTACATTATCTACAATATTCAAAACTGAGTAATTGTAATAATTGCTAATATAATTTAAAATGTTATGTTTGGTTCAAATAATAGTTCTATCTAATAAAACATATAAAACATGAACACACACAGCAGGAAATTTAAGTAAATATTTTAAATGCTGTTCATATTTAGACTAAAATAGCTTCTGGCAAATCAAGACTTTACAAAAACCGGAAATCAGAAATTGGCCCCATAATTTTGATTAGTGCATCTCATTTTGCTTATATATCAGCCAGTTTTTTGGGGGTTTTTTGCAGGAAAGTGTCGTTTGATGCCTAACGACTCACCACTGTCCGATTCGACTCTCCAGCTCAGAGAGGATTTTGCTGTGCAGAATGTAGACGTCAGGAAGCTCGTTGAGAATCTCTCTGAGCGTCTCATCGTCCATCGCAGGCTGCCCGTCATCCCCGACTGCAGACCCCACAGCTTTCCGAAAGTCCTAACAGAGTGGCAAAAGTGGAGGGCTTCACTTGATAATTTAAAAACTCTGGCGTGGTGCGAATGCTTTTCTTCTGTACGATGGATATTGGACAAGTTTTATAAGAACAATAAAGACACTTCACTCACTTTCTGAAGCAACCTGAGGGCCTTCACATGTCTAAACACCAAAATAAAAACATAGATTTCGTCAGGATTCAGTTGGGAGCATGATTATTTATGACAGGCAGACAAACATGAAATGAAACAAGATAATTACACTTACAGTCGCTCTGTATCCACCAGCTCTTTAACGATGTAAAAGGCTCTGGATCGACCATCGGACTGTAAATAGTCACATAACAAATTTTTAATTGGCCCAGCATTACAAGTAATTCACTCATTTTGGCTGAGGTTCAACAAATGTACAGTAAACCGTCTCCCCTCTTCACAGCATCTCAAAGCGGCGCTTAAATTCCTAATAACTCTGACAATCTTCAAGAAGCCCATTATCCTCCATTAACCTGCCTCTAAATCTTGATTTGTGAGACCCTTTGTGCAATAAGAGGAGGTGAAACACAAGCAATCCACTTTTTGTCGTTGTGTTCTTCTAATTTCCTTTCCAATATCAGACACCAGGCTCCTCCAAATAACTACATAAATATGTTGCAATTTAACTGAAAAGATCCTTAAGCAGTAATTGGGAAATAAATGTAAGGTTTTAATTAGAATAATTTGGTTTTCCCAGACTCAGTGTTGGTGGGAGCCAACCTGTCGGTCATAGTTGACGTCTGTCCCCACGTCTTCCTCCTCAGAGGTGCGTCCTTGGTCTTCGTCCCCCACCGTCTCTCCCCGACCGTCATTCATGGCACCGGTTACCACCGAACAGACGTTGTAGGCTTCTGTGTAGGCACTGAGGAAAAAGACAAGAGGACATTATAAATGAGGACGCAGGAAGAATCACGTGAAGAAGTGGACTTCCTGTCCAGACTGGGCATTAACGTGTCCAGGCTTGTTTAGAGGCAGATGGACAGATTTCTGCAGTTATTCAGACCTTTTGCTGAAATCCGTCCTGAATGATCAGATCTCAGTTACAACTGAAGATGCAAACAAATACATAGGTCTACAGATTTCGCATCAGAAATCCCTCATAAAGTCATCGTGTCTGATTTACTTGTTTTTTTTTTTGTTTTTTTTTACAAAAATCTTGAGAAGTCAATATATGATATGTGCAATGTTTCAACAAAGGATTCAAATCCTTCAGTTTTGCTCGTGTAACGACCGCAAATTTCAGTATATTTAACAGAATTTCATGTGATGAAACTGCTTCACTGTGATCCCCCCAAATAAAATCCAGCACAAACATCTAATTGTTAACCAGAGTTAACGTGTGTGATTTAATTTCATTACACCTAATCAGAGAAGAAGTCAAATAATGAGTTTGACGAGAACCAAACCTCCAGGGTTTGTTCAAATGCTGTTAAAATTATCATTTTGTAAAAAAAATCTTCTAAGAAAAAGTAATTAAATTTGTATCCCATGTAGTTTTTATATGTTCTACATGCATTAACAGCATTTTTGTGCTATTTTTAATATAGAAACAAAATTAAAAGGACAATTTGACAAAAATCATAGGAGAAAAGTTGACTTAAGTTGCTTCGACAGAAGAAAAATTCCTCTTCTGCATTAGTAAATATAAAAATTAAGGCAATGCACTGATGACAGGCAAAACTCATGAATAAACTTTCACCAATGAGAAACAAAAGAGAGCGCACTATGACCATCTGGCATGTTTTGTCACTTGTAAGCCAAGAAATAGCTAAAGGGAAATGAGTTTTCACTAAAAAATGCTCATTTCTATCTTGAGAAAAGATCAATAACTTTTAGACAAGTAGAACTGAGACATTGAGGATAAACAAGGAGGGAACAAAAACTATATGACTCACTCGTATAAGTAATTGCATTAAGTTTAGTTGGGATTTTTTTTCATTAAAGTTAGTGAATACACTAAGCATTCCCAATAAAAGTTTTCATTAATACCCGCTAACATCTGCAGGAAGAAAATACCAGTTCTGTTGTTCTATTTACACCAACTGGTATCTTCCTGTTATTCTCTACAAACACGGATTTTACATTTGTCTCTGCAATTAGATGCTTTTAATGTACGCCTCTCAGACATCTAGTCATCTGGGAATAAATCACATGAATTTAATTTAAACATCAAATTTTAATTTACAGTCCTTCAAAATCTCCTACATCGAATTATCGCTATAATAAGCATATTTAGTGCAGACAATATGAATAAATAAACGATTGAAGGATTGTAAAAAGCAATAAACTGGTTCAGAAAACCCTCCAGTGACAACCGCTGCCAGCCAGAGACACATGTTGGTACTTTATGCTGCTTGCTTTTCTTCTGTAGTGAAACCAAAATGAATCTGCTAATGGCTGTGGCACGGTGGGGAATGTAAGCAATGCAAATAAAAGCGGGCTTTTAACTTACAGCGGTGTAATGTTGTGTTCCTCCGAACTGATATCTGCCTTGCCAAGCCTCCTGCCATGTTTTATTCCCAGTGCTGTTGGATTTAACCCCACTGAGATGCAAATTAGCTCCATACGATTCACATATGTGAGCTGTTTGGCTCTCTGCGTCACACACATTACAGCCTGCATGGCCCATTACTGCTTACTGGAACAAACTTTGGATGAGACACCAGGGGGATGGAGTTAGGGAACTACAACACATGAACACTTTCTATATTAAGGTTTTATATCACTCCCAAAGAAACCGCCACCACTCCTCACTCCATTGCTACGACATGAAAAAGCTCCAGGAGGAAGCTGTACAGATACAAATCACACAAGGAGATAAAAATTAAAGCTGCCACTTCTCCTCAGGCCATAGTTTCCAGTGAATCAGACATGGCTGCCAATGATTTTTAAACTAAGCAATAATTAACTAATATGGTTTCTGCAGGCTAAACCGCACTTCAGTCCAACCGGTTTTTACAGTGCTGTGGTAAAACCCACCAGTGGGTTCAGCGGAGGCTCAAACAGATAAAATGCTTAGAGAATTATTTTACAGTGAGGTGTTTAAAGTCAACACTGGATCATCTCACCATCCGAATAAAAAGAGACCATTTTTATATAAATGAAGTATTCACATACATGTATAAAAAGACATCTTTGATGACTGCCTCAGATGAACTGTAATTCCCTCAGCTGAACTGGAGTCACCCAGATTATCTGTATTTGCTAATTACTATGAGTGGGGGATGAACTCTATTGTCAGTGCATCCAGGTAGTTTTACTATAATACACAAAAAACAACCACAATTAATCAACAAATGTTATAACTCAGTTATCAAAAGACTGAATCTGAATTCATACCTACAGGCCAAAGTAAGCAGCAGATTGTACCTCAGGCCAACCAGAGGACAATGGATGAAGTGATATCAAACCTCGCCCTAACTCAGAAAAAAAGCGAAGTTGATTAAAAAGGAATTTCACCTTTTACTGCAAGAGTCTCCAACATCTCATCTGAAAGGTTTGTCACCAAAACGGTGATCCACTCACACTACAATAACCCACCAAAAGCGGCAGGATCACAAAAAGCAGGAAAGGCAAATCAAGCTTGTCATGGACATCTATTGCCAAAAAAACTTTTTGATAGTTTAACTACAAATTTTCTGATTGAAAGTCGTAAAGGAGAGTTACACCAGAATAAATATGAATGAATTGTTTAAGTATATAGATCACTGAGAAGGACTAAATGGGGTCAAGTGTTTCTAATCCATCCTAATGAACTAATTCATCTTTTCTCTAGGCTGTTTTCATTTCTGCTTTTGAGCTGAATTTTAACGGTTTGGGACATTTTTATTAACGGTACTCTATCTGACTGATATACGGTAACCGTGGAGACCATTTGAGTACAGTAAGGACATTGAGGTTGAAAAAATAAACAGCTTGAGATGACCTGAGGTTTATGATTTTGTGCATTAGTTAACTGGAAGCAGACACCAGACGGCGGTGCATTTAAATGATGCTCAAACTGTACAACTTGGCTAAAACTTTGCCAAGAAGATGTTAGCCACTTCTGCCTGTTTGCTTTTAAGAAATATATTAAATAAAAGAATTCCTTAAGTGAACAAAATATGTATTTGCTCAAGCATATATTCAAAAGATATTTTCAATGTCTTTAAAATACATGTTTTAAAGATATTTAAAAGATATCTTTGAAATATCTGTCAAAGATTTTACATCTCTCTGAATATGATCTGTTGTTTTCAGTTTTTTAACTAAAACACAGAAGCTGGTTTTACCCAATCCATTTTCAGGCGTATGAAAATGGATCTGTTATTGAACGGCGTTCGCTCAGACTGGTGTTTTACATTCGGACTCATCATTCTGCATTTAAATTGCAATAAATCAGGACATACACACCTGAGCAGATGAAAGAATGTGTGTGTGACTCGTTTGGGGCTTTTACATATGCAGGTTGTAATTATGTCAGTGTAGTAACAATATATAAAACACACTAACTGATTTCAAATTACATATTGGTGTATTTATAAATAAAATTAATTGCAATTTCCATCTCGATACTGCACTGTTTGGTTGCACTTACACAATAAGAGATGGTGAGCACAAAGAGGGAAGCTCTGCAGACACCATCTGCTGACTACAGAGCACCTTGAGATTGTATCTCTGCCTGATGTAGCTGCCTGGCTGGAGAAGAGCAATGAGTCCAAACTGCTCTGACTATTATTCATCCTGAGAGGTCTGTATGATATGGGCAAAACAGGCAGGAATGCAGAGGGGGAAGGGCACACAACAACACGGCATTCTCGATTATAAAAACAAATAATGCCAAATTAAAGAGACAAGAAGTTTAAAAATCAATGAGGCAACATTTCTAACAGCATCGTTCAGCCTCCCTCCTAACGTGTCCTAACAGCATATCGGCACACGCAGCCAGATCCGGAGTTCATTAAGGCCCTCACCACCGTAGTCTGAGTATATTGCTTTCCTCAGTTTTTGACTAAAATGTCCGCATGAAAACTCTGGTTATTCCAATCAAAAATGATGCAATAACTTTGCAGTGCCAGCAGGAGGCAATAATGTTGACAATAATGATGTCACAAATCAAAAGAAGAAGATCCTAAACGTGGCTACATCAAGGCCAGACTTAAGATTCTTTCATGCTATAGCATTTTTTTTTTTTCTTTTAAGTTATTGACTTCTCGAAGTTTAGTGGAAGCAGTCAAAACAAAATTAGAGACAAAAGTAGAAAAAGCAACCCCCAAAACACACATTACTGTTGTGGGGGTTTTTGCACAGATTGTGAAATTGGGGAATGTCATTAAACTTTACTCTGCAAAACATTTTCGCACACTTTTTACTTCACCAAAAATTGAAGAAGCCTTAACTTTTTAAGCTATGTATGAACTAGAGGTCTGTTTAGGTGAGCCAGCATTAGTTTTTATTCTCCTCAGGTCTAAAGCACAAAATGAACTATTTCCCCAGACACTGATGAGTGACTGAAGCATCACTGCACCACTGTAATGGACAAAAAAAATCTATTGACAATCATTTTTAATTTTTGTTATACGTTTTAAAATTGCTAATTAACATTTCTTACTTCCTAGCCAATGTTTTTAAGTGTTTTACATATTAAGCTTTCTTATATTTTAATGTATTTTATTTTATTTTCAGAAAATTAATTAAGTTATCTTGAATTACCTTGAGTGTGAACGATATTATGAAAAGACATTTGCTTATCCAAATGAAACCTATTACTACAATGAAGCTCTCTAAAGTTAACAGTATTTTTGAAATGTTTATTTCTTTAGAAAAGATTAAATGTATAAGAAACTGATATTAGCTGGTTAATAAATATGGCTTCATTTGGCTGCTTAACAGACAGGCCACACAGTTTGCCCATTTTAAAATACCAGTACATCAGTGGAAATGATGAGTGGTGCAGGTGAGTGTGACAAGAATTGCTAAATGTTAAAGGAACAGACAAATAACTCTGTCATAGTCCCTTCACCTTGATGAAACAGATTAGTTTTCCAGCTAATGAGTGAAAAAACAGAGCAGATTTCAGCCATATTAAGGCAAATATAATTTCATTTCTAATTCAGTCAACCTTGTTAACATACCTCTCAGTTTCCTCTTCAGGTAAATGTGGTTTTGTCTCAAATCCTGGAAGACTCTTCATGTCGACATAACCGTCCGTTTCATTTGTTGAAGACAAAACTCGAGTCGGACGATCAAAGAAGTGTGTGAGTGGCATCTGTCGAATTGGCCTCCACTGTGGCACCTGAACGTTCTCATAATCTGAGCTGAGTGGAGGGACGTTCTCATAATCTGAGGTATCAGTGTTGGGGAAGGAGATAGAGCGGGGTTTGGTGAAAGGAAGAGGTGCAAAAGGCACTCGGGAGCGGTCCTCGAAGGACTCCACTCGGACAACACTCCGGTTGAGGAAGGCCACAGAGTTCCCTTTCCTTCTACTCTCTTTGTGGAACAGGAAGTGGGATGAAGACTCAGGTGAACCCTGAGGCTTGTTTGCCTGACGTAAATTTAGCTGTGGGGATCCACTCATGCTCTGCCAATCAAACTCCAAAAGTCTGTTGTGTGAACAATGGCTGGACTCGGCCGAGGATTTCGTAGAGGATGACTTGGCGTCTGTCCCAGACTTATGTTCCGTTTTCCACCCAAATTTAAGCAGAAAGCGCTTAATGGAGGATTTCTTTTTCCTGTCCTTCTCTGAAAACTCTTCTCTAGTAAGAAGAGAGGGGGAACTCTTTGTGATAGGCTTTTTGGTGATATAGGCCAGCTCAAAGGGAGGGGGGATATCCATCAAAGAAGTAGGTGTGGACAGGGCACTGGACGAGAGAGGTGAGCACCTGGAGAAGCTCTCAGATGGGGAAACTCCATCTCTATGTCTGTAGGAGTCATCCTTGTAGATACAGAGAGGAGTGTTGTGTCCCTCCATGGAGAGGGAGCGTGGGTACAGAGACAAATATTTGGGTTTGGAATAGCTTTTGTGCCGCGTTGAATTTAACACCGGGCTGCTGCTCAATGCAGGTTGTCCTAATCCACTAATGTAGGTCTTATGGAGAAATTGTACACCCCGATCCCCCACAGTAGTGGAAATGTAATTTGACAAAGAGTGTGTTCTAACACCAGCAGTCTTGCTATCCAAAAGAAAACCACTTTCAGTACATGAACTTTGCCCTGGTTCCTCATAAACATGCTCATCTGTAATGTTGAGCTCCATGTCACTGGTCTCGTCCAGAAAGGGCACAATGTGACCCTCCAAATCCTCGTCATCTTTGAAGACTTCAGAGTCATTTGGGGATAGCAGCTGGCTCTCAGAGAAAGAAGACGTCAGTGAGGTGTCCGTGTCTGTCGGCACTGACATGGCAACCTGTCTGAACCTTGGCTGGCAGTCCAAGTGGTTCAACATGTCCTGCATTTCTTTAGCCTTGTCATTGCCGCCATACTCAATACCTTTAACAGTGTCCACACAGCCCACTAAATGTCTTTTCTCAGATGTTTCGTTGTATTTTCCAGCTGGTGCTCCAGTTCTTTTGACTGAAGAGGCACTGCCACTTTCTGAGAGCGAAGCTGTCATGTTAATAATATCCTCTGAACAGATGTAAAAAGGCTCAATTGCTTCGGAACAAACTTGCTGGTGGATTTTAGGAATGTAGTCATACAAACTGGTCTCCTGCTGATTTTCACCCTTTCCATTAATTTGATGGCCACACATCAACTTCAGGCTGTCACAACACCAATTTGGACCTGGCTCTTTCTCTCTTCCATGAGTGTCCGTCAGTCTCTCCTGAAGACATAGCCCATTTTCATCAGAAGAAGACTTTGACGAATCATCTGCAGTACTTCTGTCTCCATTTGTTTGAATCCGCTCCTGCATTACGACGGAGCGGCAAAACAATCGATCTTCAGCGCCGGCAGAAATGTCTGCCATTGAGAGGCCGTCCGCGTCAGCCAGCGCCTCACCTCCATCACAACCTCCAGCATCCATGTCGTCTGTGTCAGTGATCTCCTCTGCCTCCTCAGCTGTGAGTCTGTCGTCACTAACCCATCGTGTTTTCAGGGAGTCCCCTTCCTCTGTAAGGGCACTGTCTGTTAATCTGCAATCATCCATGTTCTGACTTTCATCTTCCTCCTTTTCCGCTTCTGTGCCTCCACTGTCCATCGTCCCCTTTGATATAGTTTCTAGATCTCTTTTGTCGAATTTGAGACTACTGAGATTTAAGTGTTTCCTCCCAGATGACGCATTCATGATAACTTTGTTCAGGCCATTCTGCTTCACAGTTGCTTCGTCACCCCTTGCATCAGAAGATTGTGCACTCCCGTTACTGAACCCTCCTTGGTTGCCATTTATCAGCACTTTGACTTTAGGTTTTGGGGCTACAGAAGGTTTTGGACCCCTGGATCCAGAAGTCAGAGGGGAAAGCAGCTTCAGGTTGGCGTGACAAACAAATCTTGGCGTTGGAACCGCTGAAGGTTGGGTGCAGTCTAAAAGAACAACAGGAAAGGGAAACTGTAAGATTATTGACTTTAAAATAGCTCACAGGGTCATTTGTGTGGCGTTCCTGTGACCTAAAATGGCTCAGCAACTTACAAAGACATAGAAGTAAATCGTATGTGGTCAGAGTCAGACCACTGAGATTACAGTAAAACACTTGCTCAACAAAATCCATAAAACTAACTAATTTCCTGCTGGCAATCTGCTATTTTAACTATCCAGCGTAGTAAAAGAGTTTTGCCACAACAGAAAGCCAACAATGTTTTGTAAAAGTATTGCATGTGTAATGATCCAAAAACAACCCACACTTTCAGTCTCAAATAGGTGCTAGCTAAAGTTAGGTTGCCAAAGATGGTCAACAGGTTGAGATTTCTGTTATAAGACGAGGAAGGCCTCTTGTTATAACACGGAACCAAACAAATGTACTTTCTACAAACTGATTCACTATTTGCTTAAGCTGAATCTTTTGTTAATGTCATTAGGACAGATACCAATTAGTTTTAAATAAACATTTTACCTAATTTTGTTGTGCTGGTGTGGAAGGACCTCCTTCAATTCCCACATAACACAAGTTTTAATGAAAACATCTGTATTATGGTGCTCAGAGTAAAATAATGCTGTAAAGTAATGCTTAGGCTCCTTCGACTCAATGCATGACAAACAGAAGTGGATACATGAATGGATGGACAAATAGGGGTTAATCAGTGGGTTGAATGGACAAATTTAATATATGAGATGTTTCACAGAGTTGGCTCTCTGACCATAAAAAAACCAAACTCTGCTAAAAGTTTGGTTTTGCTGTGATTTTCACTGGAAGTCCTAATGGGGAATGAAACACCGTATTTGACCAAGAACTAATTTTATAGAGTAACCCAAACTATATGGTTTTTCTTCCAGCAGTTTTGGAAGAGATTGTCCATCTTGATCTCTACAAGAGAAGCAAAATTGTGCCAACACCTGGTTTTCTTGGTCAGTGTTTTTCAATAGGATGGCTAATTCCCCAAACTGCAGTGGGCTTGTTGAAATCTGGTGTTACAGAAAGGCGATAACGCACTGGTAATGAGTAATGCATGCTTTGACACAGTTCCAAAAGAATACAAAGAGGTCTGAGGGATTTCCCTGACTCACTTCCTGTGATTCAAGCCAAAGAGACCCCTGTCAGGAGGCCGTTAGCTTTAAGAACAATACATGAAACAATAGATAAAACCATTATGAACCAAAATATGTCTTTTATGGATCTCGTCAGCCAACTGTACCCCCAAAACCTTCAAAATGGCAAAACAGTTATTTCACTGAAACTATATCAAATATTGTGAGCCTTTACTTTTTAATACACAATTTTACATAACTTATGTTGAGGGTTTTATAATTGTGCTGCTTTTTATAGGAGCAGTCTGTTTGAGTTTTAAATCAAACAGACTTGAAAAAGCACAATCATGTCTTATTGTAGAAAAAAAAAGTTCTTTTCCTGGTGTTTGATTCCGAGTTCAATAACAAATGTAACAAATGAAAATTTCACGCCCTACAACAACTAATATTTTTCTCTGATTTTCAGAAAATGTGGTCAAACATTGTAATGGGAACTGGTGGGGGGAAACAAAATCATCTCACCTGTGTTCATTTTTGCGCGGCGACCACCTCCAACATCCCGTCCGCAGACGCAGACGCGGCGCGGGACACTTTGCAAACGATCGGCAGCGGATCCCGGCAGTAAACTCCGCCGAAATGTCCGCACGGACCGCTGAGCGACTGCGCCTGTTCCTCGCCGCTGGCTCCGTCTCCTTTCCTGCTCAGCTGATCGCCCGCGCGTCCCACAGCGCGCAGGACGAGACTGGAAGCCAAATGTGGGGGACTCGTCCTGATAACGCACACACCGCCGCTGACATCCCTCTGCAGACACACAGACGCTGCAGGTCCGGACAAGCACCGACACGACCGAGAAACCGTAACATCAGCGCAAACTCGAGGCTGATTAGTTGGTTGTCTTATGAGCGCTCTTTGGTTCATGGTGCAGGGGTAAAAAGGGCAGCAGTCTACGCCGCACATGATTTTTTTTTCGCTTTAATGACGTTAAAGCTGTGCAATAATCCTATTAGAAAAATGACCCCAATTCATAATAACAGCTGATAGTATTAACCTTTCACAGAAATCCACTGTGCAGCATTGAGAAATGAAACAGCTGCAATCCAGGGAGTTCATCGCCACTCAAACAACATGCTGATTATTAATGGCACAAAAATGAAACAAACATTTATAAATAAATCTGTTAAAATCAGACTTTCATAAATTTGTCTGGATTTTATGCATAATTTATTTCTGCAAATAATTATTTTTTTTAACAGCTGGAACACAGCAATGAACAAATTTCTCATTTCAAAATATACTTTACTTCTTAAAACTATTTAAATTCTGTTTCCTAAAATACCTTAAGTGAAGAACATCTGCAGTGTCATCACTATCCAGAGATGGTTTGAGGGGCATTTAATCTTACCAACATTTACATTATGGGCCCCTGATTAGTGGAAAAAAGGCCCCATTGGGACTGTTAACACTATGTAGGGTTGGTGTGAATCTCTGGACAAAAACTAGTCCATATGGGTCCAAAAAAGGTTCCAGAAAATGAAATTAATTTCTTGATATGCCTCTACATCGACTGTTCAGCTAGTTTTGCTGAAATTGATTGTATTTCGACGACCAGAAAGGCTCCAGAAAGCATTCGCATTTTTCTCCACATTTTGTTACATTAGAGCTTTATTCCATTGTATTGAAAGATTCCTTTCTGACAAATTACCCATTATTACAATGTGGAAAAATCTTTTTTCTTTTCTAACATGGGAACAAACTAAATAAAGAAAATTATTTTAATAGTTAGCCAACCTTACTGTGTCACTTAAAATGTGATTGATCTATTTGTTGCATGTTACTCTCACATTTTAGTTGTTAAATGTACATAATTTCTTTTCTGAAGCGATGGATAAGATCAACCCAGTGCCTTGTCACATCACTTTCGTTGACTGAATTCTAGCTATTTGTTTTAGCAGAGTGGCTCTGGTAAATAACAGTTTTCATGAAAGTATCCTGAAGCTGGAATAAAGCCCCCCACACTGATAAGCCAGCCTTGTTCCCACTGCACACCCATCTGTCTGTTTGATTGCTGCACAACAGGCTCTTTTTTTTATTACAAAACAGGAAACTGCTCTCCCTGTTTCCTGCTCAGCCCAGCTCCACATCCTTAGCAGCCCATGGACACTATTTAACCATACATTCACTGTGACTCACCAGCGCTGAAGTAAAGACAAAAAAAAAAAAAAATGAATTGTGGTCAGCTGGTGAAGATTTATTACACTAAAAACATGTGTGCAGTGGACCACCGCAAACAAACAACTGCATTAATAAGGGCGGTGACTCCGAGGCTGATCGGTGTAGCTGCAGAGGGGAAAAACAGCCGGGGTGTACTACAGGTTGTTTTGAGCTGTGCATCGCGTGAAACTATTTCATATTTGGCTCCATTTGTTTTCAGAGAAGGCTTGACCTCATTTGTAAAAGTGCTCCATTTTTATATTGAAATGGATGAGGATGGTTGCATTTTTCAGATACAAATTCCTCAAAGGGAGGAAACCCACAAGTCTGTGATCAGAACGACGACACCACAGTTCATTCATTTAATCCCTATTTGATAACGCAATTTCACAGTTTCTGAACAGCATCCTTACGCCTCTTCGCTCCCAGCTAGAGTTATGCAGCAATCATTTTCACATAACGTGAAGTGCTGTAGGTCTTGAGGAAAGAGCTGTAGATACCACTGTAGTCGCTCCAGTTTTTGAATAGGAGTCCATCGCTGAACAGACACATTGATATTAAAAAGCAGACGCTTGGGCGACTGGGACTTTAAGTGCAATTCATCTGAAGCTTTGTTGCACTCTGAGGCTTTCCCTTTCAATAGCAGAAAATGATTAATGCATCGCACTTGAAGGGCAAAAGTCAATCCCTCTCTACATCAAGCAATCGGGCTGTGGCTGCTGGCATATGATTGTCATTCTTTGATAGACCCTCTGGTACAATAGTTCAGTGAGATTTGTTTTTGAAAGTCCTTAAAGACTGAAACGAGAAACTTGAACTTTATGGCTAATTTTAGCGCCACAAATGTGCTGTGACTAAGTGGGTGTTCAGCTCATTAACAAACATTATGTGGTTGCACCTCTGGCCTCGTTTTTGTTGGTGCAATTATTGAGTTTTCATCTTGAGTCAATAAAGGGGGAGGATGATAAATTGAGCTCTGTGGCCCCAACACGGAGCACCGACATCGAGGAGCTCCAGTTGATTTCGTTTTGGAGGAGCAGCAGCTCTCACAAGCAGATTTACGACCACAACGCTTACATAAGATAAAGTTTGTATTATACTGTTGTCGTGAAATATCATGTAGTTGTCAGGATTAGAACAAACCACAGCAGCTCAGCATCATGTGCTTCTATTTGATGCAGGAGGGGGACACCATTTCTTTCCGTCATTCATAAAAAGTGAAGACCGAACATTGCGTGTAAGCAGATTAATAAAACGGATTAAGAAAATGGATTTGTACGTTAAAGTTCAGGTACCCAGAGCAGAAAAGGTCAGCACCGCACATGAATCCAGTTTGTTGTTGAATGTATGTACAACAAAGTTTTATGCTGAGCTTGATCTGCATTTGCACAAATCCATGGAGGACTCAGGCATAAACAGAATAATATCCTCTACATACAAGGTAACTCAAGACTTTCTCCATGTTAACTCTTTAAAAGCTTCACCACAAAAGTAACTTATGTTTGGGTTTTGTATATGTGTTCGTGCGTTATTTCTGACTTTTTATTTGAAAACAGTGGCTAAAAAATGCCGAATAAGGCGTCACTCTCTCCTTTTGTGAGCATCAGTTTTACTTTTTATGCTCTGCCACAGCTTGTTAGTTAGATTCATATAAAGGTCTGAACTTTGACTGGACCATTCTGATGTGTGAATCCATTGCTTCCCAGGTTGTGTGTAGTTGTTCTGCTGCAGCTTCTTATAGGTTTCCTTCCACTTTTGTCCTTCATTGAGCCAAATTCAACTTCTTAAGTTGGTTAGCTTTCCTGTTCAGACTGAAGAAAAGCTTCTTCACGGCATGGTGCTGCCACCACCATGTTTCACAGTGAGGAAGGTGTGTTTATAGTGATGTGAAATTTTAGTTTTCCATCAAACAGCATTTTAAGCATCTTCGAGTGTCCTAAAGAGTGCTATGTAATTCTCATTTATTAATATTTTGCATCTGGCCCAGATCTTTCCATTCTGGTCTCAAACCACAGCTCAAGTAGCCACAATGAAGAGCGTGTTATTGTATACTGCAAATGCATTGTGTTTACCCTGTAACAGGTAGAGGACAAGGCAAACATTTTGAAAAGTCTGACCCTGAGGTCGCTGGTTGTTTGTGGGTGTCCTGTTTACGTCAGGCGAGGAAGGAGTGCGTCTGCTCCTCTCTCCCGCTCCGAGGTGGAACAATAAGACTGGGACTTAAAAAAGGAACTCCATCTTGATATAGTCCTTCCTGTGACTGTTTTCTAGTCTTTCAGCAAAGAGCGCACAGGGTGTGGTCACTGAATTTAAAAAGATAATCCAAGATAGTTTCAACTCCGACCCCATTGTCCTGCTGTTTTACATCATCGAAGGCTTATGAGAGGAAGTTTTCACTTTTACCTGCTTTTAATTTTTTATCAAGCAGTTAGCACTCTGATGAAGAACTGAGCTTGTGTTTGATGTTAATTTCATATCGGGAAGAACTCATTTTATTTCACGCCCAGCAGACACGTAGTCAGCGTACCACGCGTCAAGTTCTGATTGTTTTCTTTTTCACTGTTTAGTCTTTCGGACATGTAAACTGTCCAGTCGTTGAACTGGTGGATGCAGGAACAAACCCTTGTGTCTTGGTGGTGTAAATTTAGCTTCCCTTCACATCGAGCTGAGGAAGAAAACCCAGCTGGAAGGTTGTTTTTGTTCTTCTGTGAGAATGTTTGTCCTAAGGTGTGTGAGACGTGTGTAATTAAAATAGCAGTTTCCTAGTGAAGCTGCTTTTGCTTTCCAAAAAGTTGAGAACACCAAGGATTTTTAGCAAGCAGCTTATCCAGAGGAAGCGAGTGAGGGCCAAGAATGTGTTTGGAGTAGAGTAAATTAAGGAGCACAGGTAAAACGACAAACCATTTACAGCCTTATGTCAACATTTTGCCACATTGCAAGCAAACGACTGCGAGCTGAAAGAAAAATCAGATTTGTGTTTGTTGTGCAAACACAAATCTGAAGTGTGGCTCTGATGCCCTAAAATAAAATACCGTAAAATCAAAAGCCTCCAGTAAAAACTATAATGTCAGTATTATTCTACATTTTCAAACAAATTAAAGTTGGTGGTTAGAACAAAATCACTAAAAATTAAAGGTTTGAGTAGTTCAGCATAGCTCTGTGTGCACAGGGTCGCCTGGTCCACTGGATCAGGCACAAGCTTCCTTGAACGCCCCATAACCTTTAATAAAGTTGAATGCGTGTCAGACGAACATGTTTGTGTTATTAATCCTAATTCTCCTCACTTTGCTCAGTAAAGCCTGAATATATCCGTAATAATCTCCACACCTCCTTGTTATTAAATGAATTGGCTCTCTGTGCCAGCAGCCGGCTCTGAATCTATCTGAATATTGGTTGGAACCATAGAAATAAATACATCCATCATGTTCTTGTCATGTGAAAGCATGAGCAGCCACCTCCTTCATCCGAGCCGGGATCTCACATCTGACTAAAGCCACAGAGGATTAACCTGGATTGACCTCGTGTGATGAGAGTTGCATGTTGCCTTCAAAAGCATCTCATAATATGTGTTTATTTGCATGCAGTAGGGGAAGAAAATCCTTCCCCCAAGACAACATTTTCAGCTTTAAAGAGTAGAAATGTAAGTGAAATGACCGAAAGTTCTCCGCCTTTTACAGGTTTTAGTAAAAAGGAGCAGAAAAAGATCTGTGACGGTTCTACCGCTCTTTAGTTAAGGTAAAAAAAAAAATGTCCTCATATTTGTATTTGTTGTGTTAGAAGAAAAATGTAGCACAGCACATTATATTTCTGTGAGGAGCCATTACAGCATATTTCATTCTAACGGTTAGAATGGCCTATTCAAAGTCCGTTAAATCCTTTTTGCTCTTCACTCTCATGTTCGGCTTGAACTTCAGCAAGTCATCTTTGCTACATTGACATGCTGAAGCTCTTTCTAACTGGTTGTTTTGCTATTTATGTGAACAGGACCTGGTGTATCTAACAAAGTGCCCAGAGTTTTATGTTTTACATATTTGACCGAACATAAGCTATTAGATATACAAAGTAACAATTATTTGATATGGGTGATATGGGCAGGCGCCCTGGGCGGCATTAGAAAGGAAGGACACCCATAACCACATATTTAGTAAAACTTAACAGATAGGTAAGAACTTTATTATTATTTCTTTTGGACACTGTTTGCTACTGGAAATGCTTTGCGTGTAACTGCACGGTTTTTAATCTCAGATAATTTCCTGTATTTTGATTGGTTGGTTGTTGGGGTGGCAGAAGGAGGAGCTTATCTGGGACACCAATCATGGAAGAACTGCCACTGACAATCGCTTTGTTTTTGTTTTATATGTGCGGCAGCCATATTGAATTTTGACGCTGTGGTTGTGGAGGACGTTTTTCCATTCCCAAGCAGGAGTTTTAACCTAATGACTTCAGCTGATTTAACCAAAGCATGTCTGCTACCCTTTGATCGATGCTCAAGTGATTTATTCTAGGACCGAATGGAAATGACGAGATCATTTGAAATTTAAATTAGTCACAAAAGCATTTTCCTGCCATTTCTTCACAGATTGTTGAGCCTAAGAGTCCTTCTTTAAGTTTGAAATCCAAAGTTTACTTTAATTCAGCAAACTGCCATTTAGGTTTCATTAATAATGAAGAGGAAAAACAGGAGAAGATTGAGTCTGTTTTTCAGCGGCGATATTAATCTTTTACTGAAGGACACATTTGGATGCAAGCCGTCCCTTAACAGGCGCTGGATCTCACAATCAATACTGGCCACAGGGTTCTGCAGAGAGCCAGGGTGACATCTTTGCTGCCAAGAAAGCTTGCTTCCTCCCTTTACAGCCTCTAATTAAGACAAAGTCGCTGGCTGTCGCATATCACCGTCAATGACCACACAACACGGAGCTCACCGTAAAGTTTTACCGATTCATCTTATCCATCTTGCTGACTCAAGTCACTAAACTAAATAAATAACTAGCTAATAAGCTAATTAATAACTAAATAAACACAAAATGTTAAAACAAGGAAATTGAGTAAAATTTTAAAAAGTAGACAAATTGCTCTGGTGTTCTTTCTGTTGAGTTCAGCTGATAAAGGAGGTCAACTTCTACTCAGTATGTCCGCTTACCTACATTATTTGGTATGTTTGGGGGGTTTTTTAACCTCTTTTTTAACATGGTTTGAATCATTTTGTCCTGCAGTGGTGTTTTGTTTGTGTTCTCTACAGCCGCATGCTGCAAAGCGCCTGAGCCGAACATGGATTCCCTGGATAATTTGGCGACAAACACATAAAAGTGTTTTGTAAAGAGAGCCAGGCGGACAGAAAGGACTCAAGATAACTGAAGGTCATTTCGAGCCATGTTGCTATAAAAACACGGCAATCCTTGTTTTATGCTGTCATGCTTAATAAATGAATGTTAATTTATGTCAGTAACTCAATTCACTAAGTGAAGCACATTATATTGATTAACTACACGTAGGCTGATGTTTTCCAGCCTTTTTTCTGCTGAGATGTGTTGATTTACCACTTACAGCTAATGAAAACAGGATAATTTAGGTCAGAAAATAGATCAGAACAAAGCAAAAAAAAAAAAAAAAAAAACATTTTTTAAAAAAGGTACGTTTAATCTGCTAAAATCTCCCTCCAAACTTTAGGAGCCTGATTTTCAAATGAAAAGCAAAACTGACTATTATCTGAAAAGAGGAACGGTCCAGAACTTTGTCCAGGTGAGAAGAATAAAGCTTAATTCAAACATTGAGACAGTTGCAGATTACGCGGCATACATCTCTTTGTGATGGCTCTTGAAGAAGTTAATTTGTTTTGTTCTGGTGGTGCAATCATTGCAAGTTTTCAGAAGTAAGACATGAAGTTCTGCTCTCAAAACAAAAATGTAAGCAAAAGTATTAAAAGTTTTGAGGGCAAAAGACGTGAAATCCTCTTTTCAGACTGAACGCGTGTGCTCTTGGCTAATGGCAGAAAAATTCCCCCATATTTTTCCACCATGGTTTTTCCTTCCACTGAACTTTCCACTGCTATGCATTCAGTGAAGAGCCTGCTGCTTTCGCAGCGACTCTTTGTGGCTTCCCCTCTGTTGTGTTATCGACTGTTTTCTGGGTAGCTGTTTTGTCAGCAGTCTTCTCGAGCCGTTTTTATCGCCCACTGGTCAATTCTCTGACACACTGAATTTCAGATGTTCATTCATTTACATGAAACCCGTTTAAACAGTTACAGATGAAACATAAGCAAGAAATTAGCCAACGTTGTCCCTTCAATGCGGAGGTTCAGGAAAGACGAGGACTGAGCCGACTGCCAATGAGCCCAGAGCCCCTCTGCGGGTTTTTGTTTTGGGGTTTTTTTTGTTTTGTTTTTTTTCCTCTTTCACACGGGCAAAATTTATGAGGCCATTACGAGTGTGGATGCAGTGTCAACATTACCCCGCTAATATCTTTATCCAGCTTGGTGAGGACGAGGAGGAGGGGGGAAGGGGCGGTGGCTGGGAGACGACACACACATGCTGCCTGGAAGACAAACTGTCCCGTAGTATGACACACACACACACACACACACACACCCACACACACTTAAATCAGCCTCTGCATCCCAAACACATTAGCTCTTCACGTTGAGGCTGCAAGCCAGGTAATTGAGGCGGTCAAACTATTATTTTTCACTTAAAATCATGTTTAAGGCAGAGGGGAGCTGGTGAGATTCCAAGAGAATGAAAATCAATACAGAGCTGCTCGTGGCAAAACAATCCCCAAATAAATTCAGCCATCTGAGGCAGAGCGCTTATTACGCTGCTGGTGCAATGGCCGCATTCAGAAAAATAAGTCTGGTATTACTGAACTTAATCTCTTATTGTCGGCAAATCCCACAAAACATGAGAGAGAGCGCAGGTTTTAATCCTCGCTCTCTCTTCTAATGATTTCTCTGTAAATGTCACAGAATATGTTCAAATACAGATGTACTCTGTTACTGCACACCTACCAAATGAAAGCTCAATTCTCAGATTTGATTCAGTATTTTTAAGTGGAGATTAAAATTGTAATACTCATGAGAACACATCTTTTAAGTCTTTATGTAGTTAGTATTTTTGCTGCCAGTTTCTGCCATTGAATCCAGTCTCTTCTTTTGCAGCCCGAATCATTTTAACGCATCACTTTGCTAATTATTTGCTCATTTTCTTTATCGCTCCTCCTTTGCATATTTTTTGTATCGATCCGATACCAAGTAAATGCAGAATCAGAAGGCCCAATACCAATGCCGATACTTTGTCACACCTGAATTTCCAATCTGTGGGACAATAAAAGATATTTCTATTTTACTTTTAGAGTTTCTATAGGGGTTTCGGGACATCTCTGAT
The DNA here is from genome assembly GCA_010277015.1 of Poeciliopsis turrubarensis. Classification (NCBI taxonomy): domain Eukaryota; kingdom Metazoa; phylum Chordata; class Actinopteri; order Cyprinodontiformes; family Poeciliidae; genus Poeciliopsis; species Poeciliopsis turrubarensis. Next base: position 247,571 of record VMRN01000024.1, on the reverse strand, counting down.
GCCACAGGGGCCAAAAATGGGACTCCATGTAACTCCAGTTTCACAGTATAATTTTGAAAGTAGTTCCTTCTACATACATAAATAAATCAGGATTTTCACCTGGAGAACTTCTGTAATCTCTTCATTTGTGTGCAAACCTAAAATACAATCTTGCAGTTTAAGCACCGGGCCGAAAAGCTGTTAAATTTCACCACCACTAGTAGTTCATGGTCAAAATAAAGACAAAGAATTATCCCCAACATTAACTCAGCTGCCCTGACTTGTGATTGGATCCATTACGAACTCCACAGGCTCCTGAACTCCTCCTTGCGATCCATCTGCTTCAGAGCCCAAACTGCACCAGGCCTGTGCTGTCAGGCTCACCGCCACCAGCCTGGTTTCCACGTTGCCGTTTCACGGCAACGCAGCTGGGGGGCCACAGCATGGCCTCGTGGCGAGAGGGGTTCAGTGGTCGTGATGACATTAGCTCTCATTAAGCTCAGCAACTCATTACGGCGCACCGTGGGGTGACGCTGACCGAAGGACCTGTGGCTCCTGCTGTAGCGCGTCCTCTCACAGAGTGGAGGTGGTGATGCATGCCACTGCATGTCTACCCACTGATGAGCCATTAGAGGAACCTACAGCAGCAAAACAAGTGCATGTGTTAAGCAGATGAGGGAGATAAAGGCAGTAATGTTGTTTAGCCTGCAGACATGATTCCTGGTTGGGTAATGAAGGCCCAGGAGTTGAAGATAAATATTCACATCCTTTTCAAATGTTGCCACATTACAACCATAAACATATTTTATGTGAGAATCACTTTTTTGCTGCTAATCTCTTCCAACTTTGCACATCCAGGGGCTGAAACTTTTGCCCTTTCATCGTTACTTCATTTATTTGTTTATTTTCTTAAATAGTGTCAAAAACATTGGTGAAATCTTTCAGCTCATTCTAAGTTGGACTCAACTGAATTCAAGTTCATTTAATCAAGGTCAGCACAGTAAACAATGTTACACAAACAAAGCAAACTTTTTACGGAGGCTTTGCAGCCAGAGGCTAGTTTGCAAATCCAGTCTGGACTAAATAGGAGTCATAATGTCATTTTATAGCACAATCAAGTAACTATGTTACCTTCAGGTTGTTATAAAATGCTGTATATGTCAACTACGACTTAAAAGACGCCTTGAAATTGGCCTCTGTCTCTTTAAGAAGCTCCTGCTCCTTTCAGCACTCCACCTTCAGCGCGTCATCACAGCATTTCACAGCATTAAGCCGTTTGCAGCCGCATTTAGGAGCATAAAGTCGCTCCTCGATCTGCTCAGGCTGAGGCGCACAGGCAGATTCCCTCCACACATATTCGTTTAAACCAGCCAGAATGTAAAAGAATAGTTTCGTCTGACTGGACCAGTTTCCTCCACATGCTTGAGTTTTGGGAGCTTTGCAGCTGAACTGTTTCCATTTCCAGAAGATGGATTGAGCAGATCTCTGTGAAATGTTTAAAAACAGGACATCCTGTAGCCTGCTATGTCCACTGCGATTACATTACACACAAGTGAACTGGTATTTACTACTTAGGTGACCTCTGAAGGGAGTGAGCCTTCAGGAGTGAAAGGGAGTGAATACGAATGCACGCATAAATAGAAAATAATTTATAGTTTCTCTTCTTTATCACTGTTCTGTGATACTTTTTGTTGGTCGATCACATAAAATTCCAACAAAATACCTTGAAGCTTCACGTAAGGTGAGAAATTGTGAAACATTCACAAGGAATGGATATCTTTATTGATTCGAGTATAATAATTTTGCAAAAATACTTATGTATTCGACATATAAAAGTTTGATTCAATCAGTGGATATAGTTATATTAATGAAACTCAGCATAAGATGGAGATGAGATGATGAATTCAGAAAGTAAACAAGAGCGCAGTGATCTGTTTTAGACTGGCTTGTTAGAAATTCATTTCTCCAGATATTAAAATCTTTCCCCTGGATTTCATCTGTTGCTGCCTAAAAACATAAAACTGCTGTATGTATTCTTGAGTTTATAGATAAGTTTCAAGTTACACTGTTCATTTATGGCGAGCTTTCAAAAGCTTTATTTTAGTGAACCTATGTCTGTCTCATCTACCCCAGAGTTGGAAATTTATGAGTTTGATTCACTTTCCCGGTTCACAGATTCAGTTCCCAGTTGTGTCATTGAAAGTCTGCATCATAAAACTGCCTCAAGGATTAAAAGCCTCTCATAGAGGAGCAGGTAAGGGGAACTGTGCATCTGCAGGTTTTAAACATATCGGATTTGGGGGGGGTGGGGGGGGGGGACTGTGCGAGCCTTTTGCAAAAAAAGCAAGTGTGTTCGCTGAGGAGAGTTTAATCCGCGAGCGCTGAAAGTTGTCGTGTTTTCATGCTACGGAGAGCAAATAAGTGGATTTCAGCGAAACGGTTAACATTTGCATGGGCAAAATAAAATTAGGATTAGCAGAAAACCAATTCAGGCAAAAACTAATAAAGTAAACAAAGGACTTTTTACACAAAGTGACCTTCAGATGGATTCTTTGACTCCCTGAATACATCCCACTGGGAGGGAAAGCATTTTATCCAATCAAAACTTATATATATATATATATATATACATACACAAGATATCCATCACAGCTTGTTGGATCGTCTGTTCCCTGTTTACCTTTTATCTCTGTATAACTGCGTTAACACGGGACCAGACCTGGCCTGTCCCAGCCAGGAACCGTCAAAGAAGGAGAAGACGCAGCTTCATCGAGAGACGGGCAAAATGTTCAGCTCAGGCTTTAAGCTAGAAAACAAAAGAAGCTTTGGAGATAAGAGGACACAATTCTAGAAATAAAGCTAAATCAGGTCTGAAACATTCTCTTAATGCATTTTCTCTTCTGAAAGTAGCAGGTTACAAATGTTTTTGACTACAGCAGAGATAAGAACTTCAACCAGGCCGCCTTGTGCTCAACCTAGAGGTCTGACAGTGTGGCTCAAAACCATGAAGGTCAAAAGTTTATGAGAGAATTTGACTACGACACAAGCCCACTAAAAAGGACAACCACGAGGAGAGAAAAACACAACTGGTCATTGTTAAAAATGATGCTGGGTGTTCACTGTATCCAAACACATTCATGGAAAATTGAGTGGTAGAAAAAAAGCATGAAGAAAAATGTGCTGAAGCAACAGCTGCCTCCTCCACTTCAATTCAATTCACATCTAGCTCTCCACTAAAAGAGTTTTGATCCAGGCAGTTCACTGGCTAATTGAGATGTCAGTAAATGGGGAAAAAAGAAAAATGTTTTTCTTTCCTTTTATTTCAATTTTAAAACATCTTTTACAGAAAAACAGACCTTAAACCTGGTTAAATGCAGGCATTTTTTCAACCCATGTCTCATTTTTACTTCTGAGGTCAGATGAGAAAAATATCCAACATCTATAGAAACACGGGTTTTCTCTAACTAATTATGCAAAATTATTTCATTTCTCACTAGACGAGAGTAACCACCCAGCAAGCAAATGCAGTTTCCAAGAAATGCGAGTTTCCTGAGCGTCACCATGCCGCATTGACGCAATAATTCATGATAAATGAGTCCCAACTACTTAGTAAATTTACTGCACAGGAAATGAAGATTTCTGTAACAGAAGGTTTTGTACGGCTCTTAATATTCAACTCTTTATGTGAAAATGCAATTGTGTTGGCTGCTGTTCTGTCAACGCACTGCACTCACTAACACACTCTATATGATGTAATGTGTTGTTATTCCAAGAACAATTATTTAAAAATATTACATTTAACTGCATTGATGATATATTTCAGTCCCTATTGCTCTCGAAATGTACTTCTTTTCGTTTTACATGCGAGTATAGCGCCATCTGGTGGTTGCTTTTATACTACAACACGCAGAAGGTAAAAGACGATGACAATCTTCCACATTTCAGAAAGATCCAAACCACTTTGGATATTGTTTCATGAAGAATGTTACTTGAAATGGCATGAAAGACAAAACATTTTTGAATACAACAAAAAAAAAGCCACAAAACTAAAAGCAACAGTTTTCAACGAAAACCTGTTTATTAAATACTTTTAATTGTTAGTGAGATTCAGTTTCTATTGCCTCAGTTAAAGTATTTACGTTCATGGAGGAAGCCCTCAGCTGGAGTTCCTGTAGAGAGACAACATGGCGTCTAAACTCTGAGGCGCGCCTCCAGAAACCTGCTGAGTCTGGCTCTCTTCTCCCGGAGGCGGCGGCTCCTGGGAAGCGTACTGGGTCGGGTACTGGTACGGCGGGGGGAACGGAGGAAAGGCATGTGGCGGTCCTGCAAACTGAAAGGGAGGCGGCGGAGGAAACGGGGGATAAAAAGGAGGAGGCGGCAGATACTGAGGAATAAAAGGTGAAGCTGAAGGTAAGGAGCTGCCTGGAGGTGTGGGTTGTGGAGGCAGAGAGGATGCTGGGGGATTTTCCTTCTGAGGCTCAGGCGGTGACGACACAGCAGGAGGTTCTGGTTTGGTCTCACTCTCAGAAACTTCTTCTGGAAATTTTGTTGACTTAAAGAACATGTTTGATTTATTCTGCTGAATTTTAGCCTTTCCTGGTTTTGGTCTTTTGTCATCAGCGAAGTACGCAGAGGGCGGGGCAAACTCAGAGTCTCGCTCATCTCTACGTCGAGTTTTCCATTCGCTAAACATGAATTCTGGGAGAAAAAAAAATACAAAAGAAGCAAACAAGAAGTGTAAACTTCAGAAAACTCAAAGATCTTGAACTTTACAGAAACTAACATAAAAAAATAAGTTGGAAGAGATTGTGAATGTCCTAAAATGTTTTAGAAATTATTTCAAAATGAAGATGCCTTCTGAAGCTACTTAAGTTTTTTTTACCCAATTTACCCACAGAAATGTTAGAGTCACATAAAAACATTTTAAGTTGTGGCCTTTCACTTAATGTACAGCTTAGCTAAAAAAAGGTTCAGATGCAGGTTTCAGCTCCTGCTTTTCCATCGCATCACATTATTGGACAATTCTGGGTAAATCTACTTTTATTACTATATTCACGATTTAATAATGCGTTTTCTCACAAACATTTAAATAACGAGGTTTACCTTTGCCTCTGTCCCATTCTCTGACATGAGGGACTCCAGGTTTGGTGTCCCTCCTCTCCTGGATCTCCACCTCCACCCTCTTCAGAGTGCTGACCTCTGGCGGGACGTCCGGCTGAGGGATCGGTCCGACTGGCTCATCCTCCTCTTCCTCCGCTAGAACAAGTGATTGACAACAATCCTTCACTGACATGGTTGTCACTATTAGATATTTTACTTCCCTGTAAAATATCTGATAATTCAGTGAGTAATATGTGCCAACCTTGATTTTGTTCCTCTTTCTCCTCCTCAGTGCCATCCAGCTTTGCCTTCTTCATCTTCCTCTGCCTCACCTTGGCCAGTCGAGCCTGCAGGACGGCCTGCCTCTTCTCTTTGAGTCGTTCTCTTTTCGTCCGCTGATCTGTCGTCTAACGGAGAGAACGGATGGAGCAGGAAATTCATTCAACATGGATCAGCTTAGCTGGCAGGTCTGAAGTATAATCAGATAAAGTAACTTCATATTCTAGTCAAGTGTTGATCCCATCATGAGGCTTCAGTCCTTCCTCATTGGACAATATGTTTATGCTGCTTCTTATTTGTAGCCTCCTGGCTACAAATATCGTCTGTGTGTGTGTGTTTTGTTATTGTTTCCATATTGCTGTTTATCGATGAACCCACCTGGTCTCTGAGCATGTCCAAAGTTTCTCTTTGCTTCCTGCGCTGCTCTTGGTCCTGAGAGAAAGCGAAGTAGCCCACACCGAGCTCTCGGGCCTCTGAGATAGTTGGAAAAAGCAATAAGAATGAAACACTTTAGAGAACCCACACAACGACCATGAAGAGCCATATAATTTATGGCTGATGCGTGTTTATGTTACGCCGGTTCATTGAAATAAATATGACAATAACATCCCAGATCTTTGCGTAAAGTGCAATTCTAAAGGGACTCTAATACACTGCATGTGGGAATGCAGACATTGTGCCATGCTGAAGAGGCACGTACAATTACATCTAACCAGGTTGTAATTTGCTTGAATACCCCTGCGTTTGAGAAGCTGTTTATTGTTCCTATGTCTGTCTTTTGTTTTTTTCTTTCTTTGTTTTTCATTTTTCTGATATGAGAAAGAAAAATCACTGCAATAACAACAAAGAAAACTTATTCAGATAGTTACATGATTGTATTTCCAAAGCGCATTAATGCAGGAAACGGCTTCCAGGTGGAAGAGTCTGCAAGCAGGACCCGAACCACTGCAGTGTTGGCAGATTTCTGCTCACCTTGTGCTCTAATGTCCTCGTAGTGGATCGGTCCAACCGGCCTCTTCATGGCCTCCTCTTCCTCCCTCTCCCACTCCTGCCGCTGCAGCTCTCGACGCATGTCCTCTGAGAGTAAGCTCTTGTCGCTTGGGATTATCCTATAAAGAGCAGCAACAAGGTATCGTGAACACATTACATGCAACAATACATAAAATACAGAAAGACGACGCCATGAAAGCTGACCTTGATATGATGGCACCTTATTGAAAACTAAAAAATTAACTTCATACGAGTACTGGTTTCACTAACAGAGAAATCAAAATGTGTTTCACTAATCTTCGACTTTTGATAAACATGTGTAACCCTAGAATGTCCAAGATAGCACTTTGTATAAACTATTTGATCTTTTTTAATTTTTAACAGAAAACTAGGAGTAGTTTCATGCAGTTTTATATGACTGATGTTCATCCGTCTCTCATTAGGAGTAGACAAAAACATGACCAGACTCCTCTTCTTCTTCTTCTGTCTTTATGTGCTGCCTGAGTGGCTGATCTCACTACATTCATACAACTTCTCTTTAGTTTTCCTCTTTTCATCCTCAGTGTTCCTCATTGTTGGTCCAGTACACTCACCATCCCTCCTCTGCACGGATCCAAACCTTCTCAGCTTCTCAATCTGATCAGTGGAAAAATACCAAAAGCTCGTTAAAATATTCACCCTTTTCCGTTAAGATCCTGGTCCATTTTCACAAAGTTTGGCAGATCTTTCTTCATGCATCTTCTAGACCGTCCCAAAGCATCCACATAATCCACCCTGAAAAGATAAAGGTACCATTTACCATTATTTTATATGATTTGAAAAGCCATGTTTGACTTGAAATTGTTAAAGATTTAACAAACATAAGTCAGTAGGACTTTTCTCAGCTTTTTTTTAACATATAAAACATGTTATATGTTAAACATGATGTAAATCTCTTTGCATCATGCAGAATGTAAAGATAAAGCTTTCTTCACCCATTATCAACAATCAGACTTTACCATTCCTCATCTGGATTCTGGGGAGGAGGGATGGGTGACAACCTGGCTTTATCCTCATCCTCATTCTGCATCTCTCTCTGTGTAAGACTTTCTCTCTTCTTGTTGATTATCTTCTGGGTGAAGTCAACGAGGTACAGTGCCTCTGTCTCTTCATCTGGCAATTAATAGGAGATGTTCAACCCAAAGCCACTGCAACCTTTTATTACGTGAACACTAATAAAGGTTATCACACATTTAGTGCAAGAATGGACCAGTCAAAGTCCAGATCTAAATCCAGTTGAGAATCAGCGGCGAGACATTGAAAGTTTACAGAAATTCTCCATTTAACCCGACACAGTTCAGGTTTTCATCTGTAAAAATATTTTTCAAACTGTGTACCATCTGCACGATTACGCACTACTTTGTGTTGATCTGTCATAAAATCCCAATAAACACAATGAGGTTTCAATATCCAGAGTCTGTAAAGAATCAACCTGGAAAGTCTCCCTTTGTCATCTGGTCATAGAGCCTGGCCTTCTCCTCCAGTTTACGCCTGTGATGGATACAGAAACCAAACGTTAACAGTCTTGTCTGATTGAAAGCATTAAACCTTTCTGTGAAGTGGCAGAATAACTCACCTGGCTGCATCCAGGGTGACCTGCTCCTCTGCCAGCTGCTCTGCATCCTTAGCAGCTCTGGCCGACACGCCAGCGTTTTGTTTAATCCAGATGTTAGGTTTCTGAACGAGTGAAATAAAGAGAAGGATTCAAGTACGTCAGCATCGCCAAATGATTCTTCAATAATATTTAAGGGAATAAATTCGATCTTTACTTTAGAGGTGACTTTCGTCTTGAGTCCAGCTTCAGCATTTTCCTGCCCGAGTTTCTCCCGTTTAAATTGTTCCTGCTTTCGGTAAAGCTCCGCTCTAAGGTCCACCAGCTGCAGAAACGTTGAACCGATTCATGAACAATTTCTTAAAAAGTGCGCTCGCATCAGTCCATACTTGGCGTTAGCTTGGCCCTAGCGACTGTAAGTTGCTTTTATCGTTTACAAAACGCCAAGCTTCATAACAAAAGCATGAATTATTTATAAGGACATCGATTAACTTACCGACGAAGCTGCTACTTCAAGAGTTTTCTTCTTTTTATCCATGTTAACTCTATAATGCACCATATAATCTACTGCTGAGCTACCATTAGCTTAGCCATGATCTAACTCCTTCTTCTTTGCTAATATTCTTGATCACCAGATGCCTGCCGCTTGTGCGCCATCTAGTGGACACTTTCTACACTTACACTGTCTACAATTGGAGGACATTTAAACAGCATAAAACCTTTATTTCCAATCAGACATTAATCTGAAAGAAAGCATAATTATTAAACATTATACGGTGTATATATAGGCCTAGAATAGTTAATGCATTGAAAATATATTTTAAAGAATATGAAATTGTCAATTTTTTCCTGAGTGTTTTGCCCAAAGTAGTAGAGGTTTACAGTAACAAAACAAAAAAATCCTGGTGACAATTTTGTTTTCTTCCCAAAATAAATGTGGCCTTTTCCTCACAAGATCAGAGAAAGAAAAGCCTCGTAATGAATTCAGTTTATATCCAGAATATTTGAAAACCTGGACCAAGCCTCGAGTCACTCTGTTCACTTGTTAAAAGGTTATAGTGTTACGTTTTATTTCAGCAGCTCAGAAGAACATTTTAAATCCTGTGCAAACAGCTCAATGTTTAGTTTGCAATCTCTCCTGTCTGAGGATTCAGTGATGCTGCTGCAGCCTTCAGATAAGGCTGATGTATCCGTCTCTCTCTCTGCTGCAGCATTGCCTTCCTCTCTGAAGCGATAGGATCTGAAGACAGGACGTCATGTCAGACAGATTGTTCATTTTTGCATCTGATAAAACATTCAGTCTTCTGCTGCCAAGATATAAACTTGGACTCAATGCTTTTGTGAGCCATGAAAGAGGAAGACACGTTACATAAAGGTACAAAGCAACTTTTAAAAGTCAAGTTTTATGTTCAGGCAAAAGCTGAAGAATATCTTCAAACTCATTTCCATTTCTGACCACATCAAGATTTTGAATGTCCTCAAAGGAATGCATGTGGAAAATCTCCTTTTAAACTCTTAAAATATTATAAACTTTTCTGAAACAAATATTTAGCAATTAGGTAATTTGGTGCAACACAAATGAAACTGACTTTATAAAAGTTATATTTAGGCACTCGCATGACATCTTGAGGTTTTATTTTTGTGGCCCTCTGTTCTCTTCCTTCCACTCCCCAAATATCTACTGGGTTCATTTATCACATAAAAACTTAAATTATGTTAAAGTTTGGGAGAGTAATCCAAAAATAAGGAAGCAAATGGTCTGTGAATATTTCTGACAAACACTGTAGCTTTTTAGGCTGAGAAATCTTTTTTTTTTAAATCTTGTGCACAGCCGTATCTCTACTCCAGGATGATGAATGATGAATGGTAGCTGAATGAATATTTAGCGTTAATTTGATTCAGGGAAGCTCTAGTTTTATCCATTCAGTCAAATAAATTTGAACAGCTTCCAGGATTTTATTCTGCACTTTATCTTTAAAGTTTAGTGCTGCTATTCACCGTTTTTTTTTTTTTTTTTTTCTTATATAAAAAGTCAGACAAAGCCACCAGTCAACATGAATTCCTCTTATGCATCTAACATTGGTAAACAATTTAATTTCAGATTTCGGTAAACAGGTCACAGGCTGCTCCGTTGTCCGTGCCGAAGCCTTCAGCAAAGGATTCTCTGACCTGCTTTCCCTTCAAACAGTTATTAGGAACACGAATGTATTTGAACATCTCTCTTCTCAAACCTGAGAAGAGAGGTTAAATGGCAAGCTGACCTTGAGAAGAATCAGACATGACTAATCGTGTTCAAAACAAAAAGCACTTAGGACCAACCGTGTGGGGTGAAGAAGAGGAAGAAGAGGAGGTTTTAAAAGCAGACTAATGGACTGTCCATACAGGCGCCTCCATCTTCGCTCATGCTCAACGCCAAACGTTCTTGCTTCATCACACGCTCGCTCATGACTAATTCAAGAGAAAACACGCCTGAGAACTGAATCACTCTTAAAGGCTTTTAATGCATCTTAAACCAAACTACACTGCACAGCAGGCGGACGACATAAACATGCAGACACATTAGAACAAATAATATTCGGCTCCATAGAAAAAAATAAAACTTGAAACTGCTTTTCAATTAATTCGTGTAAACAATGACATAAAATACAACCAGGTGAGGCACGTTCAGTGTCTCATGTGTTTCTCTTTTCTTTTCTTAAAACATTTGTTATTCACAAGATCCAAAAGTGAGCATTTCACTTAGAAAATAATCATGAAAAATTGCTTCTTCAAACTCCAACATGTGAGCTTGTAGGATTGATAACTTTAAAACAAAAATCAGTGCAGGGTGTTTCATTGAGGATTGACCATACCGTTTTTTTTTTGTTTTTTTTTTTTAAGTGTTGACCTGTGGAAGAGTCAAATGCCGTAAAGCAGAGCAGTGTTGTTTCGGATGGTGCTGAGCACTGTGGCCTCATCTTCCCCCTTCAGCCAGCTCAGCTCATGTAGCGTATGGATACCCATTCCTGGGTGAGAAAACCGGCACACATCTTTGCTAACCTGTGGGAAATAAAGAGTGACTGGTGCAGGAGAACCTCTGCATTGAGGGGAAATCCACCACAGCACATCAACAAAACACCCTGTGCTGCCCTGTATAGCCTGCCTGCATGGTAAGGAGCCAATTTAGCCATTTGTTTCAGGTGTGTGACTTAAAAATGTCGGAAATGTGTTAGCTTGAGGCTGTGCAGTGAGGACAAAACAGCTGTAAGAAGCTTTCCTTGTATTGACACAAAGATAAAACCGGATCATTTTAGCATTTTGTGCCTGTTGCTTTGCTCTCCAAGGAGGAGACGCCAAATTTGAGTTTTAATAGTTTGGATAGCTCATATTGTTTTAATTTTCTTTAAATATGATATTACAAAATCATTAGAAATGTTACAATTACCATTCTAACCTGCATTTTTCATCGCTATATACAGGTTTGCATGAATTGCTGTCTGACATCTCACACAGACGTGGTTCGGGAAGACCCGGCTCTATCAGAGAGTTTATGTTAAAGGTAGTTTAACGTTGCTATACTTAACATTTTCTTCCAACCTTAAAGTTTTTCATCCAGCATTTCTTCACTTAACAGCTGTGTACGTTCTCTCCTCATAAGGAACAGCAGAAAAAAAAAAGAACTCATGTGATGCTAAATGAAAAGCTAAACCCAAATTGAGAGTGAGAGTCGATCCTCAACACAAAGCGCTGAAATTAGCAACAGAAATGTCTGAAAGTACGGATCATAACTGTTTCTTTTTATTTCTTCAGACTCCTTAATTCTCAGCGTGGACATACCTGTCTTGGCAGAAAATACGGTGCATCCGTCTCCAGGACGATACGGTCCAGAGGGACCTGGCGAACTGCGTCTCGGGCTTCCCTGGCCCTTGTGTAGGTGATCAGAGCTGTGAAGCCCACATACAGGTTGGGGAACTCTGTCAGGAAAGGCTCGATCACAGAATAACTGTTTGTGAAACAGTGTCTGGAAAACACAAGCGTGTTTAAGAGATTTCTCATGTCAAATGCACATGGAGACACATTCAAATTCAGAGCAGATCTTCAGATTTTACAGCTGAAATGTGCAAACTTTAATATTTTAAGGAATACCAGATGAAAGGAATTTCGCGAAATCGTGACCAGAAATATCAAGTCTTGAACGTTTATAATCAGACCAACAGGTTGTAAGAACAGTTTGGACAACCGAGCTCTACCATTTAAAAGTCCAGAAACTTCCGTTGTTCACTTCCATACCGGAATTCAGTAAATACTCGCTACTATACTCACGAGAAATGAACAGTAAACAGAATCACAACTCCTCCCACTTTCTAGTAGTACTTCTCCAGTTAGATGGACTTTCACTGTCTCTTATCTCCACCTGACATAGGTTGACATGACTGAAAGGTGGAGACAATTTCTCTGATCCTGTTTTGTTTTTTTTTTTTGTTTTTTTTAAGGAAATTGGATTAAACCGCTATGGCTTTCTCCTTCTTATCTTAGAACTTCTTTGCTAAAATGCACTCTATTTTAGCCGAACTAGTGAAATAAAAGTGGAAAGGAAATAAATGGTAATTGATGCACAGATTCAGAAACAAAACAATGTCTAAAATATAGATGGCTGGAGTGAATCTCACCTGTGAATCTTGTAATCTCTAGGCACACACTTCTTCATGATCTCCAGCAGGTCGTCGTCTGCGTCCCGGCAGTGGATTACCAGAGGTTTCTGCATGGCCACGGCCAAACGCAGCTGACGCTCAAACACCTTTCCAGAGAAGAGTCGTTCTGCACATTAGAGAAGCTGATCTACACGATTTATCACAAGTTTGGGGAAACAACTGTTTTGCTGCGGAGAACTTAACTTAGAGCTTACTTGTTTTTGCCTTGAAGAGTCAGTAGAGTTTTTGTGGGAATAATCCAGGCCCATTTCACCAAACGCAACCGCTTTTGGATGCCTCATTGCCATTAGTATGTTGTTTTCCTGCGTGTTTGAGTAGCCTTTGGCGAAATGCGGGTGGCAGCCAAATGCCCCCCACACCATGTCCTCAGAAAGCAAACCTTCCCACAGGGCCTCCTTCACCATGATGTGTGGGTTGCAGAAGTCTGTAATGCAGCCTTGAAACTCGGGACTGAAGCTGCTGCTGTAGGTCCGCCTGAAGCGACTGAACGTCCCTCTGAAGCCCAGCTTTCCGTAGAGCATGTCCAGATGACAGTGTGTGTCGATGAAGCCAGCCTGGACGTTGCGTTCAGGGTAGTTGGTCCACAGAGGGTCAGCCCCCAAGGATAACCTTCTGACGGATGTGGAGCGGTCCGATTCGGATAATGGAGGGAAACGCATCGAAGAGAAACAGTCACTTTGTCTCCGTGGCGCTGCAGAGGTCACAGAGAGGTCAGATACTCTTTCAGTAGAACACAGCGGCAAAGAAAATGGATCTGATGAATTGGCCTTGACAGATGACGGGAAATTCTGGAGTTCAGCTCCGAAAAGATTTAGAGGCTCCAAGTCAGGTTGTTTTGGCTCCTTGAAAGAAATATAAACTGTCCTCTTCTCTGGCAATAAACATGACTGTGTGTCGTTTGCAGCTGTCTGCACAGTTCCAGTGTTTTCGATAGACGGTGAAGAAGAAGCCGAAGACGTTGAAGTTAAAGCGATCCAATTCTGCAGGCTGTTCTGTTGCGTGGGAAAACCAGAGTCTGAAATAAACTCCAACTGAGGGACTGGCGGTCTGCTGTCTTCAACTTCAGCCTCATCATCAGAAACAAACAATTTCCCCCGGGGGGTGGTCTCCAGAAAAACCAGTTGCTGGATCAAATAAAACACTGGTGTCACTTCTTTATGAAATTCTCACAAATTAGATCAAATCTATCACATTTTAAATTGATGAGTTCTTGAGTTTTCACATTTAGTCAAGTAATAGCCACAAACCTTCATTTATTTTATTTGGATTGTAAGTGTTGGAACAACTCGTTGGGGACGACACTGGAGAAGTTGCACAGCTCAGGTGAAAATATATATTTTTATATTAGCCTGGATCCCATAAACCTGGGCTTTGTAAAAGATTTTACAGAGTTTGACCCAGGTGAAGCCAAATCTAAGCATTTGATGAGTTTTGGGTGGAAAACTCATCAATAAAGCACTCACAGATAAAGTTTTTTTTGTCTTAAACACACAGTGCTTACATGTTTTGGTTTTTGTAAATTGCCTTTTTTAAGTCGGTGTGCTCCAGTTAACAATTAATCAAGTACTAAATTAGTTGACGATTGTTGTAGGACTTGACTAATCACAGTTCATCTGATTAATCCTTCAGCCCTAGTTGTAAATAATTTGATAATGTGACATTATTCAACTACAAAGTAAAAAACTGAGCTAATACACCACTGCATAGTTATTTGTTATTCAAAAAGATAAGACAGGTTTCCTGGAAACAGCAGACTTACCCTTGAATACGTTTTTGACTCTGGGCTGCAACTTTGCGATGGTGTGTCCTCAAACACCCGACAAGGAGTGCTGTGATCCTCACCGAGGGACCCGACATCCCCGTACTCGCCGGGACTCCTCACGAAGCCGGTTCTATCCACATTGCTGCCAGAAGGCTCAGCACTTTGCCCTGCAGTCTGTGCAGGAACAGATTCCACGGGTGAAGAGTCACTCTCGGCCGTGGGGCTGGGGACTCCGGTTGAGCTAAGCCTGGTTCTCGTCGTGCCAATAGCTGCCATCAACGCCATCCGGCAGATAGCCTTTGACCCCTCCTCTGGTGTCCTCTCTTTCTTCTTCAAGATGAAAGAATGATGTGAAGTTGGCAAAACATGTTGACTTGTTGGAGATTCGTCTTGCTGGCGTATTTTTGCTGAAGGGGGACTCTGAGCAAAATAAAAATGAAACTAATTTGTTTTGTCTTTGTAGTCAGACTTAAATCCATCTCGTCTTCTTTATTAGAAACGTAAACCCAAACATCCAAAACCATACGATCACAATTAAAAGTCAAGTACAACACAGCAGTGAATAATTACCTTAATAGTTTTAAAAGTCTCTGAATTTTTCCTGGAGAGTTTTCTCAGCTTGGCTTTGCCTGCAGATGGCGCACTTTCACAGAGCGCCTCTGCTTTTCTCTTGGGTGTGTCCAGACTCAGAGCTCTAAGGCGCTCTGACCCTGGAGAGTCACTGAGGGGGAAAGCACCTGACTCTCCAGGGCCTGGCTTACTACGGTCAGAAGGAGTGTTAGAGGTGGAGTTGCTCTGATCGGCTTCTCTGGGTAGCGTGGCAGATGTCTGTATCCACTGGAAGGACACCTTCTTTCTGGCGCTGTCCATGTCATACAGCAGATCTTAAACAAAGAGGAACAGAGATTGGAACTTCATGTTCAAAAAGACTTTGGAAAATATTCAGAAACCCTTAGCAATCTCAAATGAATTGGAGGCACATTGGAAGAACTTTTGTTTTCATTAAAAAAAAAAAAAAAGTAACCACATATTTTAAGATTGAAGATGACTCGGATAACCTGAGTGAATGAAGTTCAGTTCAGTTCTTGAAATCAGACAAAATTGGTGACAAGCGTTTGTGCTACGTTTGTGCAGCAAGAATTTTTCGTTTGTGCCGCTATCATTTTAAAGATATTAAGAAATGTTTCTAGAGGTCATTGAAGGTCAACCAGCCCCCAAACTTCTTCAAATCACACACAATAGGTGTCAATCAACTCAGCTACGTTTGTGCTGATACATAGCACAAATATTTGACACCAATTTTGTTTGATTTGATAAAAGTGGGGGGGCTGGTTGACCTTTTGACCTTTAACATTTCATTAATATCTTCAAAGCAAAACATTTTGCTGCACACAGTCGAGTTGATTGACACAAACATGTGCATCTTTAATCTGATCTACAACAGTTACACTTAAAATCGAACAAGATTATTCTACAGCAACAGATGAATATTTAAAACCCGGTTTGTAGCTTGTGAAACTTTTATTTGATCTGAGAAAGATTAACAAATGGACATTTTTTTGTGCCTTTTTTTTTTCTGGATCTGCACCATATCAGAGCTGGTCCAGCTCAGAAACAACTACACTTTGAAAATAAGACTGTTCGGGTAGCAAATCAAGTAGGCTCTGAATACATACATGAAAAATTAGGAGAAATATCCCTTTAGCAGATTCCCCGAATCAAAACCTACAACCCGAAGCCAAATTAGAGTTGCATGTTGAAGCCTCGGAGCAATGAAAACGGGATTTCGATGGCGAATTAGCGCCTTCATTTTGAGCAAACTTCCTCAACCGCTTCAGGGTTCGAGCTAAAAAAAAAAACTACCGGAATTTCCCCTTTACTACTGCAGGTTAAGACTTAATCATCACGTACTCTTAAATGAAGCGGTAAAGACACACTCTGTGACTTTGGCTCCATTTGGAAACCATGAGTTTCATTACCTCTTCGAAGCGACAGAAATTATTTGAACTGGGCGGGAGGTCAACGGACGTTGGCGGATTTCCTACCGGTTTGCTCCCATCTAGACTACACAGTTAGAGCAAAATGAAAACTTCGTAAAAGGAAGAGAAACTTTAGATGTCGTATTTACTCGAAAAACTTATTTAAAACGAACCCCTACACGGAGACAGTTTTAACTAAAAAGCCTAGTTTGAACCCGCATACGTAATCAAGTAATCAAATCTCGCGAGAACACATGCACCCATGAGACTTTGCTCATTCTTTATTTGTGCTTTCCTCTATCAATAAAATGGCAGCTTATATTTAATTAAGACATAATACAATCGGTATGGTGCTTTAAAAGTAAAATTTATTCTTCACTTCAGATTAAATGTTTCAGTGAAAGCAGATATTTTTAATTTTTAAGCAAAACAAAGTAAGATCATAAACAGTTAAGTTAGTCAGGAATTGTGTTTTTTTTTTTTTTTTTTTTTTACTCTTCTATAAATGCAAGATTTAAGTGACAACTTAACATTGTTACTTTGACAGAATTTCCTACCTGAACAGTGAATCTGAACCTCTTCCTTAGTTACCACAGACCTCTTTCCTTCTATTGTCAATGTTCTCCTTCCACATCCTCTGAAATTAAATAAACGGGCATGTTTTGTTAGATTTCCACGTTCAGATGATGGACTGAACAACACCCTGTGACAAACTGTTTTCAGTTAACATTGCTATAAACCTTTCCACTACTTCTGGTAGCTGTTCAGCCTTCACAGAACAGATTGATTGCAGCTCATTTCATTAAATAACTTTCTTTTTCGATTTAGTGCCTAATGTACATCTCCCATATGAGTTTATGCATGTGTATGGTTGGTTGTTCCAAGGTTTACTTCAGGGACCTGCAAGCAGATGTGAGACAAGAAATTGATGTATCTATCACACATAATAAAGTTGAACTATTTCCTTACTATTAGCAACATCATTATAGAAAAATATATTTAAAAGAATAAAGACTTTGCAACACATGCGAAAAGAAAAGTTTACGTTTTATTTCTTTAGTCTTTGTAACAACTAAAGCTGACAGACATGTTTTATTCATCTGGTCTAGTTCAAAATGAGGAGCACTGCCCTTTATTGAAATAAAACAAATGGGAGGAGGACTAAAATGTATGTCAGGGTGAGCTTATCTTTTCTTTTTTTTACATTTCAGGTATTTTCCAGGGATGTTTGTATGAAGCCATAATGCAGTCTTTACCTAGATAAGGGAATAAAAGAAACTTCTTTTTTGTTTGTTTGTTTTATGTATTCACATTTCTAAAATTTTTAATTTGCAGTCACTCACTCAAGATAATGGATCTTTGATGTGAAACGTTGATTTAATGCATAAAATCTAAGCAGAAGAAATCTCTTCGGGCAAACCTTTTCTTAAATATTAATTATCTTTGAGATCAAACTTCAGACTTCCAAACAATTACACAAAAGTTTATTTGAGAAACAGGAGCGGCTGTGAAAAGAGATTTAGTGCCTAGATCTCACTGCTGCCATCCACACACTTCAGAGGCTTGCACAAAGATATTGTTCTTGTCTTTCAGTCAAAGCCTGAATCCAGTCTTACATGTTGAGATTTTCTTCTCCTTAACGAGCCAGTACTAGAGGTTTCTCCTGGCTCGACCGTTGAAAACATTCCTGTCCCGAGGCATGTTTTGGGGTGAAATGATGGATCTTCGTTTATCTGATGAAAAAGACACAGGCTCTGCAATGGTGGGGAAAACATTCACAACAGTAGGAATGTGTCACCGGCTTTGATGTAATACCTACTATGTCCTCGCTTTGTGGAGGAAACAATATGTGTCGCTGCAGACTCAGTAAGAGGAGGCAGCAGGCTGACTGTGTTGTTCACATTTGGCTGGAATTCCTGCTTTTTATCACTTCTGTTTTCTGATAAACAAAACACAGTATCGTAAAAGGATTCCTTAAACCTTTATGCATTTTTCCATATTTCAAGTACAAATTTGAATAATTTTTAATTCAGATTTTAGAATGTGTGACAGACCAAGACTGTGTCAAGTCGGCCAGGGGGGTTGAACTGAGAGTTTCACTGGCAAATAAAAATCTATTTAAAATGGAAAATGTTACATATTACAACACAAAATACAACTTAATATTAAGTGCAACTTCATCTTTTCTTTCGATTTGATATTTTTCATACCTGATGATAGAGAGGGAGGCGGTTAATGGCTGAGTAACCAGAGAGAACCCACGCATGCACAGGAAGAACATGCAAACTGCAGGAAAGACACAAGGCTGGGATTCAAACCCAGGACCTTCTTGGTGCAAAGCAACAATGATACCAACTGCACCGTCGTGCAGCCATGTGGACTCTTACCATTCTTTTCATTTTGCTCCAGTGATCCGTCTGGCCATGTGAGAACGTGACCAGGTGACTCCTGGGCCCTAAATGTCTTGCTGATGATGAAAACAGAAACACTCTCGTCAGCAACAGCAGACTCGTGGTTCTTGCCTGAAATAACTCGTCCCATGGTTTCTTTCTTTTCTCCACCTTCTGAATGCATGACCCCCACAATTCCTTGCACTTGACTTGCACACTCAGGCCTGTGTTGTGTTACCAAACTGCTTAGCAACAAGCCTGCCTGTGGTGCCTCTGATGAGAAAGCTGGAGCCAACCTCACCGATTGGGATGTTGTTGGCCAGTCTAACCATCATCTTGTAAAAAGTCTGGTCAGAGGTTTACTTATACTCATTTTTGCTCTGAATTTTATATTAGTTTTGAGCTTTAGGGATTCATTTGAACAGTTTTTATAACTTCAAGAATTTTTTAAAGAAAGAAACAAGTTTTAATTGATCGTGAATTTTCTCACTGGGCAGATATATGATTGGGAGTTGAGAAAAGTTCTTATATTTCCTGAAACCAACAAGCTTCTTGCATAATTACCGAGGGATTTTTGAACACTTTTACCAGAAATGCTAACGTCTCATTTGAAACAGACTGCTAGTTTTAACACAGTGCATGGGGTTTTTAATAGGATTCACCACTAGCTTGATTTATCCACTATGAAAGCGGTTTCTATATAGGAAAATTTCCCTAAATTTTAATCATCCTAAAATTTTAGCAATCTGTCACAAACTATCACTGAGATGTAAGAAAATTTAAAAACAACCCCTTAGTCAGTCTGTTTCTGCTCAAAGTTAGACATTTCCTCATGACTACACCAAAAGCTTGGAAGTGGCAACCAGAAGCATATCATTTTACTGCAACTTTAAAGACGCGTTTTAATAGTCGGATGTATGGTTACATTTTAGCTTGAGAAACTCCACAATCAAAAAGTTGTGTTGCTTAAAAAAAAACATACGTGCATCAAAGGTCCCAAATTTATGATGCTCATGCCAATGAGAAGTTTTACTTCTGACTAGAACGGTCTAATTTGGTGATTTAAAGGCTGAGCAAAATGGGTTCAGTTGCACTGCATTTCAAAAATAATTTCAAGCAGGAACAAATATATATTATATTTATTAATTCTCAAAACATAAACGGTGGAAGTAGTTCAGGTAAAGTGGCTACAAGTAAATTCAGAACAAGGCAACAGATTTCTGGGAGGGAAGGCAAAGAAAAGCTCATGTTACAGCGTTTAATTAAAGCTGATAAATTCAGCTTTGTTTTCTCTGATGTTAAGTTAGCAGCGAGAAAAGGTCAAACAAACATCCTCAAATTTTGTTGTTAATCTGAAAGGTAAGAATTCACAAAAGTTTAAGATAGTTTTTTAAAATTAATTTATACTCAATCCAAGCCCATACGTTGCTGTCAATACAAAAAAAATGAAGTTTTGAAATTACTCCCCACCTGTGGTCCTAATACAGCTTTTCACATTCATAACAAAACCCTCTAATTGAAGGCTAAATTGATTTTTACCTCCTGAAGGAGACATTTTTGCTAAATTTGCTGGGTAAATATCACAAATGAGACATGACGTCAAAGTGAGTCTCCTTTACAGCAAATCAACAGCGAGGACTCATCTGGCAGTCTTTAGTGTCTTTGAGAGAGCACTGCTTTACTGAGGACCCTCAGTTTTCTGCCCCCAGTAGATGCTGCTCTACCCGCCGATTAATATTCTGGAGATCTTTTCGATGGTTGGGTGGATTTTCCAGATCCTCGTGAAGGCATCGTGCGATTTCCAACTTCCTGTAGTCCTCTGGTCGCACCAGGCGTCGCACAGCACTAAGAGCTCGATCCTTCAAACTGTCAACTGGTGAGAAACAGACAATAAGAGAAGTGTTGCTTTTATTACATTAATGCCTTTAACTCCAGATTTATTTATACAGTATTATCAGGTGCATAGATCAATAAGACAGAATTGGTCAAGAATGAACACCATATGCAGTCTATAAATGCATGAATTAAAAATATGCACTTTGTTGTACTTTTAAGCATTTTACAAATTATAGAAATATTAGGGATATACAGTTTAGTGCATAAATACTAATCTAGTAATTATTTGTTTGTTTGATTAGAAACCTTGGTAAATGGGAGGATTTTACATGAGACATATTAAATCATATTAAATCCTCCCATCTATTTCTTTTAAGAACTTGAACGATGATTTCCATGAAGTTTAAAACAAACTGGGCTGACCACAGTGTTGATGCTAAAAAGAAATCTAATTTATCGTTTTATGCACAACTAATTTAATAAAAAGCATCATTAAAGCCCCAGGAAAAACACAACTAAACTTATTCCTCTATAAATTCGACAATAAATGTTACAGTATATAGATATCTTAAATATCTTTAAGAGTCTTACCTGATAAAGTGATGTTAACATGAACTGCCTCATCGCCGGATGGTTTGGGAACAAACATCTCTTTGCAGTTGACTTTTAAAGCTTCATCAGAGGCTGCATCTCTGAAGAGCCAAGGGTGCCCTTAAAAAAAACAAATACAGCATAATAACACATTATTTCACAATAATATTTATGACAAAAAAAATTTGACCATCCACCTGGAGCATCACTACAAAATATTTCCCCTCTGCCAGTTATCTGAGTGGCTACAAGTCTTTAGGTCTCTTTAGGTCTGAAACATCTTGTAGCTGGCTGCTGCAGTGGCTTCCTCCCTCTGCAACAACAGAGATCTGGATGTTGAAACCTTTCTCCTGACTCGTGTGCATCATGTTTACAGATCTGCTCACATGATCACAGCCTCCGAAGGAGAGAGATTTCCTGGCACAGATGATAACATCTCAGCCAGCTGCTCCAAGACCAGCAGGAACTCATGTTCAGCAAAGCAAATTACAGCTACGGCTAAATCGGACCATCTCAGCCACGTTCTTCTGTACGAATGATTAAGGTTTTCTGTAAAGACACACTCAAAGAGATTTTTTTTTTAACAAAAACTGCCTGAATTCTTCGACTCATTTGACACATCGCCACATGCTTAGTTAGCTCACACAAGGTCAATAATCCATCACAAACCAGATGTGATGGTGGTGGGGCACTTACTTTTACCACACAAAGCCAGTTTAAGCTGAATCACTTTTTGCCTTAAAGAAAGCAATTTGAAAACAATCTGAGCTATTCAAGCGCAACAAATGAATTAATATGCAAGAATAGGATGCGGTCGTACAGAAATTTAAGTCAATACCAGACATGATGAATTCACCCTTGGCCCAGCTGTCTGCTATTTTTGCACTGTAAATAAATATGTTCCACTTAAAATCGAGAAACACATTGAGAGAGAAAAAACAGCTGTTTAATGCTGAAAGAAATATTCCCCATCTCAGAACATCTTCTCTTACTGATTAATCGATTAAGTGATAGATTTCAAGGAGGTGAGGAAGTTCGCTCATCCACTCACCGACATAGGTTGTCATTCTCCGTCCCGAGAATGGCTGCATGTCGGCGTAACTCTTTGGTTTGCCTTCATAGTTTATCCACAGCGGCCGGACAACACGGCTGGTGCGATTGCAGAAGACAACATTAACGGGAATCCCGCTGTTCAGAGAGCGAACCGGGGGAAGAGACTCCTCTCCCTCCTGAGGCATTAGTCCTGAGCACCGACTCCGAAGTGCAGCGAGATTAGCAGAGCGGCTAACAAGAGACGAGCTAACTCAAACGGGCCCCTTTATTTCGAAGTAACACCAACAATTAAACGACAACTGTTCTTTTTCAAGTTCAGTTTGTTAGTTAAACTTAAGGCGCAACTAAGTTCAGAAAAAATCGTAAAGAAAACCCGGACCTAGCTCCTTTAGCTCCGCTGTGCTGTTTATTTTTCCTTTTCCGGAAGAGACGCAATTCTACACGGTGTTCTGATTGGTTAGAAAGCCACGCACGTCATCACGGCCTTCAAAACGTGTCTCTCGTACGTGCAGTGCGTCGTGCAGAGAAAGAACCACAACAATGCTATGGCTGTCCGCTTCTGAAGCTTCGATACAATGTTTCGAACCCCAAACAGCGGCCCTGACACCTAATCTCAGCTGGAAACGATTCATATTTAATAGACATTTTTTTAGTGCAGTTTTGCTGTTGAGTGAAAACATGGAGTCATCCAGGAAGAGAGGTCGTTCTGACATGTGGGCACACTTTAAACTGATCGCTCCTGATAAGGTAGGTAGTGCTGTCCTCTTTTATTAGTAATATAGCAATAGAAACAGCTTCCCATTGAGAAAACCATTAAAGGGTGATTCCACCTCATTTTTCACGACCTTGAGCAGCTTTGAACTGCTTTAGTTAGTAACTAAAATATTTAACACATTTTAAACCCGGTTTAAATCATTCTGCACTGATTACAGAATGTCTAAAACCACATATGTGATTTGTGAAAGTTTAATAAAGGGTGATTTCAGCACTTTATCTCAATAAAGGGTGATTTCAGATGCTGTGGGCATCTGTCCCACAATGACCTGCTCCTGCTCCATAACTACAACTAGACCCCTCAAACTTCAACTGGATTATTCTGAACTAAAACCGAACATGTGATTTGTGAAATCTTTATTTATGGAACTTCAACAAAGAGCCATATAACTCTTCTTCTTCTTTTATTATCATTATTATTATTTTTTGCATCCGGACCACACCACAACAGCTGTTGCTGAGCTGAAGAGCTCCGTGTGTGTCATCACACATCTGCTTTTTTGCTCTGATGTACTGTATTTTAAACAGTCTCTCTTTTTTAATGCAAAAATAAACAACATATGTTATGTTTTAAAAATAGTCATCTTACTTATTTGCACACCTCTTGAATTGTGAGTACAATATTTCTATTTCTGATAACTACACAGTATATTTTTGTTGTTATACTGACCAGTGGCATGTATTTATATTGTTGTCAGTCTCATATCTTTCATATGTACGTGTATATACACACAATAGTTTTGGATGTTTTGCGTAAATCTACATGTCTTGATTCTGCTGTTGCAATTGAATTTCCCCACTGTGGGACAATAAAAGGTATTTCTACTCTATTCGACTGATTATGTGCAGAAAAGTGAGACATACTCCAGTGACATAGTTGCCTTTGCGCATCACAGTAACTATGCTGGCTAAAACGGGTGCAGCAGTTACCATGCCTATCTGATTGCTGGCAAATTTAAAATCAGAGCCTTTTTTATTGGTCACTGTGGTGACTTATACATGTACTGGGCTCAGTACATTTAATAGGGTGCTGGTTTACTAGGTCTCAAAGCTCCTGTTCTCAGATTTCTGCCTTCTCGCTGAATAAATCACAGCATAAATCATGACTTTGTCCATTTAGCTGCTGTATTATGCACTGGCACCCAGGTAACGCATTCGAAATGCATCTGTGTCTTGTTTACCTTATTTTTGAGTCATGCTCTCTTCTAATTTAGCTCTGTGTTGATTGTGGTTCTCAGAAATTAATTTAAGTATTGTGAGCTACAAGCCTATTATTGATGTATTAGACTATCACCATTACAGTACAACCTTTTAGACTCAAACAATTTGATTTACAAATCGTGTCTCTGCAGGTCCAGTGCTCGTTGTGCTTAGGTGAGTTGAAGTATCACGGGAATACTTCATCCATGATTAGGCACTTCTCTACCCTGCATGGAGCCGCAGTTAACCATGGCAACACAAACCAAGGTAGGGGGAATCTTTTAATGATTGTTAATAAACCACAGACCCGTTTTACATTTTCCTTTGGTTCATTATCTTTTTATTTGTGCATGTCTTTATTTATCTAAGGAGATCAGAAGCCAGATGTAGACAAGGCTCTTGTGAAGATGCTGGTGAAAGACTCGCAACCTTCTTCCATTGTGGACTCATTACCATTGCTTGACAGTGGGGGTCAACCCAGGAAGAAAGGTCGCTCTGACATGTGGGAATACTTTAAACTGGTCAAGCCTGACAAGGTAGGTGTGCTGGCTCTTTGATAGTTAACATAGGCAGAGTTGGGAAGTAACTAATTACATTTACTCAGTTACATTTACTTGAGTAACTTTTTGGGAAAAATATATTTAGGAGTATTTCTAATATGCTGTAGTTTTACTTTTACTTGAGTAAAATGTCTGGGTTTTCTACTAACTGTTTTACTTCATTGAATAAAAAACAAGTCTGTCTTAACCAAAAAATTACCAGATCTATACACATCTGCAGATTTTGTTAAAGTTTTATAGGTTTGAAGAAATTGATTTGGAAAAATTTTTCTTCTTATTTTGTAATTATGTAATTTATATAAATTATTTCCATTTTGGTCTATGAAATACAAAAAATAACATAACTTTATATTTTGGTCTGTGTGAGGTACTGGGTTTGTTCATTTTTAAATATTAAATCAGTTACCTTTTATTACTGATGAGTTACTCAGTACTTGAGTAGCATTATTATCAAATACTTTTTTTTTACTCTTGCTTGTGTAATTTCTTGAATGGCTACTTTTTACATTTACTTGAGTGAAGATATGTTAAAGTAATGTTATTCTTAGTTGAGTACAATTTTTGGGAACTCTATCCACCTCTGATCATAGGAAAATACATACACAGTGGTAACTATCAGTGTAATACAATATCTTTGGTCTTTATTAGGTCTATGTTAAGGGGATATATCGTTATATTTAGAGACATAAAACCCATAAAAGTACAAAATATAACTCATAACCAGTCTTTCGATTGTTTTGGAAAGAACCTATTTCAAATCATTTCTGACAAATAACTTTTAATATATACATAAAGGGAGTACCATAAATAAAATATGATTTGTCCTTCCATTTGTGCTTATAAATAGCTTTTAACTGGAACATGACAAATAAACATGTTGTTAGTTATTGAGTAAGCAGACAAAGGATGAACTTTGATGTTTTGCAATAAAAATTACCAATGCAAATAACATGTGTGAGCTCTGAGGACCTCCAAAAACACTGTTACTGGTGGACGCGCTATCTGCCCCAACATTACAGCCGTTTTAGAATGGCTGTAATGTTGCAGTTGGGAAACGAGCCACAAATGTGCTTGAGTTGTCACTAGGTCAGTTCCGGTCCTCAGGGACCACTGCCATGCATATTTTAAATGTGTTTCTGTTCCAGACCACCTAATTCAAATGATTGCATGACCTCCTCTGCATGCCATCAAGAGCTGCAGAAGCCTGTTAATCATCCACTTATTCAAGTCACGTGGGTAGCAACTCGCTAACTGTTTATGCTGTGACACAAATCAACAAGAAATCATGAGAAATTTGAACTGCATACTTTTCTATTACTACTTTTGTCTTGTGGAGTAATTGTGTCATGCATTGATACCCAGGTTTAGCGTATGAACCCATCAGGTTATAACTTTTGAGATTTAAGGAGCCTTTTTACATGCAGGTCCAGTGTTTGGTGTGTTCAGCTGAGTTGAAATATCACGGAAGTACTTCCTCCATGATTAGGCATTACACTGCGAAGCATGGAGCTGTGGTTAACCAGGGGAAGGCAAATAAAGGTAGCATAAATCTCTCATACTTTTATCATCATTGACAAAAACAAAAAACAAAAACAGATACACAATATGCTTCCGCTTCACAATGTTACGGCTTTTCTTTTTTATCTGCTTGTCTTCTTTTTTGTCTCTTAGGGGACCGGAAGCGAGAGCTAGACGAGGCTCTTGTGAACATGCTAGTGAAGGATTCGCAGCCTTTTTCCATTGTTGACGACTGTGGCTTCAAGGAGTTTGTGGCGTTGCTTGATCCCACATATACTCTTCCATCCAAACAGACTCTGAAGGACATGGTGATACAGAGATACCAGGGCCAGATGTCCAAGATCAAGGCTCACATAGAAGATGGAGACTCTGACCTTGACTGCTGATATATGGACCGCCGTCAACATGTTTCGGCGTTATGTGGATGACACTACCAAGCGTCCCACAATGCTGTTGGGAGGGGCGTATTTGCCTGAAGCACTTACTGGTGGTAGGATCGCTGCTGACACAAGATCTCTCATGAAAGAATGAGGTACTGAAGGAAAGGTGACCTTATTAATATGGTTTTCTGTTAGAAGTTTAAATCTGAGATGTACTCTTAGCTTTGTCCTTTCGTTAGTTTTAGGGGTGAGGAGCTCTCTGGATGCACCTGATCCGGGGGGCTTTCCAAAGGAGCACAAAAGCCAGTCACATTCTTATTTAATAAGCTCAAAGAAGTGTAGGAGTTGATCGATTCTGAGGCGATCAAGGTTATTTCAGAGGTGGAAACAGGCTTGGACTGAACCTTGTTCATATTTTCAGAGCGAGGCAGCCGGTGGGGAACGGCTATCACTGAGCTGAAAACAGACTCTGGACAGTAGCTGTGCAAAGTGAAGAAGGTTTCATGGCTAAAGAAACGACCAAAATGTTGTATGTGATACTTGCAAGAAGCACTTGGAAAAAAAAATAAATTACAGTGCAGCTGATATTTAGAAATGATTGTTTTCCATAATGTGTTTGTGTGTTTTGTTGAGCAGCAGTCATCAATGTGAAACAGTACTAGAGACATACATTTCTCCCTGATTTTATTTTTCTGAAACATTTAACCTAACCTCACACAACCTCATGCTAACCTTCAAGATGAGTAGAATATGTTTATTTTGGAGATTACCAAAATAACAGAATTTATTTTCTGTTCTACAGAATTTGTACTCGGTCTCAAAAATTCTGGGGAAGTATTAAATTGGTAATTCTTTATTGAGGAATTGTATTAAGTTTTCAGATCTTTTTTTTGTCCTTATTCCCATCTTGAACTGACAAAGTCTAATAATCCTTTACAAATACTATTGTTGTCACATCAGTTTATGAATTTCATATGCTTTATAGTAGATTTGCTAACTCTCAGATTAGTTTGAACATTTTACCCATCAATATTTGATTTTTGTCTTACTGGTTGTGTATAAGAACTTAAATCTAGGTTGAACTGTCCCATTTGATCACAAATCCAAAACAAGCCCTGGAACTGATTTACTGAGCAGACATGTTCACTCCCTCATTGTGGCATTTGGCAAAATCTACATGCTGAGTTTGTTTTCATGGAAACGGTTCCATATGTATCAGTCTGTAATCTGTCTATCTTATCGATCATCTGCTGACCTAATAACCAAACGTTCAGCGATGGTTGTGAGCTCCACCCAGTTTGATCTCCGGTATAAAAACAGGGGGCGCAGCACAAGAGACTGAAACGAGACTTCAACTTCTGCAGCGTTTCACCTCCGGCAAAATACTGGTGGGGGGAAAAAATGACTTCTTTATAGCTGAAGAAGCTGAAGTTTGATCAAAGCTTTGCAGGGAGAAGATTGCAAACTTTACATGCGTGTTTTTTTTCTTTTAATTAAACAGATTTTATATATAAATACACTACTTCTATTCTAGACTCTTTGTGTCCGAGTTTAAAGTTAGAATGCGTCCGCTAAATGAGAGCGACTTCGTGGATGAGCACGACCTCCCGCGGGACGAGAGTCTGGCCCGGGTGGAGATCGCGCTGCTCGGTGCGATCTTCGTGACCGCCGCCTTCCTCAACACCGCCCTGCTGCTGCTCCTCTGGCGGCAGCGCAAGCAGATGTCCAGGATGCGCGTCTTCGTCTTCCACCTGTGCCTGGCGGACCTGGTGGTCGCCTTTTTCCAGGTGTGCCCGCAGCTCATGTGGGACATCACGGACCGGTTCGTGGGACCCGACCTGGTGTGCCGCCTGGTGAAGTACCTGCAGGTGCTGGGCATGTTTTCCTCCACCTACATGGTCGTGGTGATGACGGTGGACAGATACCAGGCCATCTGCAACCCGATGGTGAAGTTTCAGCGGGCGCGCTCAAGGCTGAACGTTCCCGTGTGCGTGGCGTGGGGGGTTTCTGTCGTGGGCAGCCTGCCGCAAGTTTTCATCTTCTCCCAAGTGGAGGTCGCGCCCGGTGTGTTCGACTGCTGGGCGGAATTCATCCAGCCCTGGGGGCTGCAGACCTACATCACCTGGACCACTCTGGTCATCTTCATCCTGCCGGTTTCCACGGTTGTCGTTTGCCAGGTGCGCATCTGCAGAGCCATTCAGACTAACCTGTCCAGAAAGACTCACAGGCAGGGAGTGAGCGTCGGGGCGCCGCTGCCGGCGAGAGCCAGCGGCGTGGCCGGCATGTCCAAAGCCCGGGTGAAGACGCTGAAGATGACCGTGGTCATTGTGTTGGTGTACATCTTCTGCTGGGCTCCCTTCTTCACCGTCCAGCTGTGGTCCGCCTGGGACGCAGATGCGCCTAAAGAGAGTAAGTTCCTGCAGAAATAGTACCCGATTTTTCCCTATGAGCAACAAACGCGGTCCGAAATTGAATGAGGGCCCAAGCGAAATTTGACTTGCGCCACCAATTCTCCCCCTAATCCTAATCTAATAAAATAAAAAAATAAAAAAGATATATATATATATATATATATATATATATATATATATATATATATAAACCTTATTTTATGAAATAGTAAAGAACACATGCAGATTTCATAATTAAAATAACTTTAATTTAAAGCAGTGATTGTTAAATGAAAAAAAAATCTAAAGTTCATATCCATATAATGCATTATATCAAACAAAAATGATAAAATAAATAAATAAATAAATGTCAAATACATAAACAATGACATAGGACAATTATTTGATGTCAGTGTGTGTTAAAATAATTATTATTTCATTATCGTATATTTACTGAAATAGCAAACCTGAGATTATGTGGCCTTGAACTGAATTCAGTTTGGACCCCCAGTTAATCCTATAAATTAATATTTATAGATTGGATCACTTTAACAGTATCATAAATGTGTTCAATACATTTTTGTTAAAGTGTGAATAATTTATTAAAACTCAAGCACAGCAAAATCTTCAATTAAACTCAGACTTTATCACACTGTTGGTTATTTCTTCTTTCTTATGCAACATGCCACTATGAACCCTAACCTCTAATTGGTTAACCTGCTTGTCTCCATTGTTAGCCCCACCCAGTGACTCTGACATGGCAAAACTTACCAAGTTTATATATTTAGCACATTTACAACAACCTCAGCTGATCAAAGTGCTTTATAACAAACACAACACCACAGGTAGAAACAGAAAATAAAATTAAGTTTAAAAAAAAAAAAACAATTATACAATTGGCAGAAAGTACCTGGTTTTATAATATGAATAAAAACCAAAACCGTACTTATTGTCAGCTGCAGTGAAATAAGCTTTTCTCTTTAATCCGTGTTAAATGTCTGGGACAACAAATCCGTTTTCAGTCTGGACTTAAACTGACCGACTGACTGAGAAAGCTTAACAAATAAATCATCTTTTGTTGCGACAAAGAATTATAGAACAATAAATTAGATTCTTAAGTAAACATATATGGTTTTAACATATAACGAACAACAATTTATACATTCATTTTTATGTAAAATTATTCTGTTACTTATGTTTATTTAACTTATTGCACGTGGAATTGTAACACTTTTATCTGGCCATAAAACTTACATTCTCATTATTTGTAAGAATATAAAGTCCAGAGTCCTGTATTTCAATGAAGACTTAATAGAGCAGGGAAGTTTATATATTGTTCAGTTTGCAGCTACATGATTAATAATCCATCTAGAAAACAAACAAAAAGTATAAACACGTCTGAGGATCATATTTATGCAACAATATTAACCGGACAAGATAGTTCACACTTTCCACTAAAGCTTCCGTGCTCCTGTAACCTTTTTACATGTTATTGGTTGTTATCAGTCATTACTTTTGCATGGACATAAAAAGCACAATTTTATCAGCTGGAACTGATTTCACTTGTATATTTTAAGAAATATTGCTCAGCTGTAAGTGTAATATATTCTGCTTTTGTACTTAATTTACCTAATTGCTTTGCTTTTGATAAAATGGGAGGATAAATCATTTTACCTGTGCAATCATTAGTTGTTTTTTTTTAATTGAACATGAGATACCATTACAAATTTTTAATCATTATAAATTCTTTACATTTTTCTTTCAATTTAATTCTGTATGTAAAGTTTTGGCATCTCCTTTCTGTGTCAGAGGTCACGCATCCTCTGCGGCCCGGCAGGCCTGCAAGCTTTAAGCCGCACATTAATGTTCTTAGAGCAAATTAATACAGGACGCTACAACGCTTTTCCATTTTCGTGAGATTTCAGTGCAAACGCATTAAATGGTTTTAGTTCTGCTCCTGCAGCTGCGATTTTCACCATCCTGATGCTGCTGGCCAGCCTGAACAGCTGCGCCAATCCCTGCATCTACCTCCTGTTCTGCGGGGAGTTCCCCAAGAGGCTGGTGAAACTCCTGCGTCCGCCGCCGCTCTCTGTCGGTAAGGATCCGATGCATGAGGAAGTGAAGCGTGTCGGCGCTTTGTACACGAGCTTTAAAACTGGCTCAGAGTCAAAGGGATTGTAACGGCGTGTCATAAAGAGGGGCGGGAGGGGGGGGAACGTGGAGACCTGCGTGCAGAGAAGAGCTCACTCTGAGCTCTCCTTGTGTTTGACAGAGAGATGAAGACAAAATATGATTTATCTGTTGATGTTTCTAACGTTATTGCTTGTCTCTGAAGCAATCATCAGGAGAGCAAATCAGGGATGGATGGCCGTAAATGAGATGTGGACAGAGTCTCCTTCAGATGTTGGTCTGAAACGTGATTTTACCTAAGTGGAGCATTTTCAACTGGATATTTCTAAAGCCTGGAAGAGACTGGACTTTTGTGGGCTCTTATTTTTATTTTCAGTTGCACAATGTTTTATTTTGTTTTATATATACAAAGGTTTGTGGAAAGAAATATTACAGACACAACAAATTGTACCACAGATTGATTCTCATTTGTTGGATCTGGGTTTCATTCTTCAATAACAAGCTGCTGGAAAAGCTGAAGAACAAAAGTCTTTGTATAAATAGCTTGATGTTTTTGTTCTGAATAAAGTGTCCATGTTTGTTGTGATGAAGGTGAATTTTCTGACAAGGGAAGAATAAATCTATAAAGGCACCATTTCTGTTTCTTTCTAAGGTCATATGAAATGATAATATCATTCATGCCCAACAATCCCAACTTATGTAACAACCATAAACTTCAATGTATTTTGTTGGAATATGTGACAGACCATAATAAATTATTATATAATTGTGAAATAGAATTTGAATAAATTGTTTTCAACATGCTTTATTAAATAAACTGAATGAAAACTGAGGAGACTGCATCATGGCTTTTCTTCAGCAGGAATCGGGAAGCTAGCCAGATCAGAATATTCTGTTTAAATTAAATGTTTAAAGGACCACAGTAGCCACAGTTGGACTTTGTAGCAGCCTTTGTCAAACATCTGGAATCAGCGTATTATCTCCAGGCCTGCAGACCAACGAGGAATTTTAACACGAGCAGCGCAGCCCGCCAGCAGCAAGATGAGAAATGTTTGACTTGCACCTTGTATACATGCAAAGAACATGTTGGATTTATTTTCACTGCACCGGCTGAAAACAAGTTACGTTTCAATGCTGTTGTGTCTTTTTCTCTGCATGTGATAACAAAGGAATCTGAATGTAATTTTTCAAGGTTCATTTTAAAGTAAGGACACAGAGAGCTGATCATTCTTCCCGACCAAGCTGCTTATTCATGTAAGGCGTTTCAAGTTTAAGAAATAATAAGTGTCAGTATCAGCAGTTAGTATTCACTTGGAGATGGGGATTTTTTTCCTCATAACTCTGAGAAAAAGAGAAACACAATTAAAGAGTTAATATTAATAGGAGGAAAAATTCAAACATTTCCCATTTCAGAAGAGGAGGATGAGAAGCCATGTCTGTTTATAGACTCAACAGTCGTGTGTCCTTACTCACTTATTTATTTACCTTTTGAGAGAGGTAAATAAAACCTCTCTTCTGGTCTTCTGGAAAGACATGAACATCCCGTCATTTTGGGTTAATAAAACATTAATGACAACGGGGGGGGGGGGTTCAGCGTAAAAGTACAAGTTCAATTATTTTTAAGAACATGAGTTAGGTGCACATGTTTGATTTATGTACATTTGCAATTTATCTGCAATTCGCACAAGATTAAACTTATACGTCGAGGATCACATATCCATCCAAGTCTCTGAACGCGCGGTGCTGAATGTTCTAGGATGTCTTCTAACTGGACAGGACCAATGCCTGCTAATGTCTGGTAAGTGGTTTTGGCTGACTGCGTCTGGTACTTTTTTTCTTTAACAACATGAAAAGGGTTTGTTTGACAGGACTAGTAGGGTTGGCCGGTACTCTCAACACCGGCTGGGTCCAATAAACTGAGTGAAGATCAGGGGAGAGTTGCAGATATACACATATTGGGAGAGGGTTTCTTTTTTTTTAAGCAATCTCTAAACAGTTTTAGATTCCATAATTATAGGTTCATAGCTGACCCAAACGGTCACTTCCAGGAGAAGGCAAACTGGTTTGGATGTTCAAGAGATACCCAGCAACTTTGAAAGCTCAAGCCAGATAGACGATCTCAATAAAAATACATGCTCTAAAAAACAACAACTATTAGAGACTACTAACTAGTTGCACAGTCAAAGACGAGAAGCGTGGATCAATAGCAGAACATGTGTTAGAATCAGAATACGTTTATTGGCCAAGATATTGTGCACAAATGAGAAATCTGACTTCGGTTTTCAAGTAATATCAGGATATAGACATAAGTATGAATATATTAACTAGAGAGGAGATAAAATAAGAACCAAAGTGCAACATGTAAATGTGTTTCAAGTCATTTCATGAACAAAGGAAAAAATATTTGATGTGACAAAAAAAATCTTGTTTTGTTCCATAGTTGAGGACTTTCCTCAACTATCAGGGAGACAACCAAGAGATCCTCTGTGGCGGATGGTTTTTCCAAATAGTGCAAATACCAAATTGAAGATAAAAATTCAAACAGCTCATGTCCAGAATTATAACAATGTGTCTTATCATGGGCCAGTAAAAGTTTAGACTTAAATCCAGCTGAGAATCTGAGTCACAGATGCTCTCCATCCAGACTGACCCACCAGCGGGTAATTACAGAGCTATAGTCGCAGAGAAAGGCTGTTCTAAATATTGAACAATAGAGGGTTGAATAGAAAAGCACGCAACACTTCTCAGATTTTCCTTTGTTAAAAAAAATAATAATAAAACGCAAACCATATATATTTTTTCCTGCTTCGCAATAACGCTTCCATGTTGTCGCTTGGACGTTCGTCCTCCTGACCGCTGGATGGCGACAAGGCGCTGCTGCGTCTGATCTGACAGAGAAGAAGCGATGAAGTCATTTCCAACAGGAATTCGACATGTTTTTGTTTTTTTCCTGCTTTCTAAGACAACAGCTGCCCATGTGTGCTTCACAGCTCCCGCTTCACACACTAGTCCCCCCATAAAAGCGCCCCGGTTGTCTGCTATGCCTGCTTATCGTTTGCACTTTCCTTTTTGTGGGTCCGTGGTGTTTTAGCGCCTCTTGAATGGGGCGGAAACCGCGGCCCGTTTGGACCACGAACCGGGCCCGTTCCTGTTAGAGGAGGTGAGACTTTCAGCTCTATGGGCAAAGTGAGCATAGAGACCCGGCTGCAGGTGGTGAGCCTCAGCCAGCAGGGACTTTCTCAGGCTAAGATCGCCCGGCAGACGGGCGTCTCCAAGAGCGCCATCCAGGCTCTGCTGCAGAAGCACCGGAGGACGGGCACCGTGGAGGACCGGCGGCGCAGCGGCCGCCCGCGCAAGCTGAGCGGAGCCGACGAGCGGCACATCCGGCTCATCTGCCTGCAGAACAAGAAGATGTCCAGCAGCGACATCACCTCCGAGCTGGCGGTGACGAGCGGGACCCTGGTGGACCCGTCCACCGTCAGGAGGAGCCTGGCCAGGAACGGCCTGAGCAGGAGGCGAGGAGACAGAAGCAAAACCTGCCTGAGTGACGGCAGAGAGGAGGAAGAGGAGGAGGAGGAGGAGGATGAGGAGGATGAGGAGGAGGACCACAGAGAGGACGGTGACAGCCTGGAGAAGGAGCTCTCTGCGAAGGATTCAGGAGCAGAAATAACAGACTCTGATAAGAGCATCAAGAAGGAGAGTCCGGACGCTTCGAGCTCCAGTGAAGAAGCGTAGCAGCCATTTTTGTAGGCTTTATCAGGCAATATTTGCTAAATAAAACAATCGTCAGCTGGTTGATGCAGCTGGGTGATGCATGGCGGCGTCATTGCAGAAAAAGCAAGTCACTTTCCGCCAAGAAACTCTGAAATGTTGAGACTAAACTCAAAGAGATTTGCTAGAAGGAAACTTGTTTGAGATTTTGAGAATGTGCAAGGACAATCTCAAATGTTGAAAATTTCTGAGAGTAATCTAAAAATTTACTCTTAGAAAATTTACTCCAGATTTCCTTCTAGCAATTTGCTGAGATTAACCTCTAAATTTCTGAGCTTACAATTGTTTTCTATCTGCAATGGGCCTATTACGCCGTCATAGATGATGGGACCAGTCTGGACCTAAAGGCTCACGAAATGATAAACTGTTGGAAGAGAAACCTAAACATGGTTCATATATGTAATATAAGCTCATATTTATAGACTGGATGTCGGTTTTTATGCCAAACAGTGTCAATCACGCTACTACATGCACTAAACAGCAAACAAACTGTGAAGATAAAAAACGAGTGCCTGGGGAAACCTGCTCAGAGATTTTTTTTTCTTTGTCGACCCAAACAGGGAAGAATATTTCAGCAGGCTGAAGTGACCAAAAATAAAGTGAAACCAAAACGTGCTTACACAGTTGCTGTTTGAACATGCCACTTATTCAGTGTTCTTGTTTGTCCAGAATCGTTCATGCTGCTGGTAGATTCAGATTTCATGTCGTCTTGTAATTTACAGGCAGGTTTCTTCTGACTGGACGGAGGCATATTAATATTTGGCGTTCTGACTTGAATCTGTGGAGATGAGAGATGATTAGAGGGCCATTATTTATGAAATTTGAAATAAGGATTGTGATTTACCCACAATTCCCTCACCTTTCTCTAATCTTGCTGACCCATCTTGTTGTCTTACGTCTGTATCAGGTGTAGAGGGATGAAATAGAGTGAAAGTCCATCCAACTCTTCACAAATAATATAATCAAACAGATTCTGCCACCTGAAATGTCCTGGTCAACTGAATGCTGCGTCCGAGCAATCTTTTGCGATTTTGCACACGTGGAAATTACCATTAAATCTGCGGTTTGATACATTTTGCAGCTCCACCAGGAGTCTCGTAAGCTGCAAAGACTCGGAGCTCTTTACGAATATGAGTGGTCAAAATACCAGTGGAAACATGCAAAAAGCTGCAAGAAGCTTCTTGTTGCCGCAAAGCCAGTAGAGGTCTTTCCACTGACTCATGAGAGAGTGCTATAAATCATTTAATATCCGATATATGTGTTCAAATGTAAATAAACATGAATTATTTTTCCCCAAAATGACACTCTTTGCACATTCTTTTTATTATTTTATGTGCTGCTAGACGAACTTAAAGCTGTGCACAAGTATAGTGTAAGCAAACTGATTCAGGACTCATAAAAATATTTTCCAAATAAAAATCTGAATAGTGTGGTGTGCATTTGTTTTGATCCCTCCTCTGAGTCAACACTTTGTAGATCCGCGTTTCGCTGCAGCCGCAGCTGCGAGTCGTTTAGAGGATGTCTCTACCAGTTTTGGATGTTGAACTTTTTGCCCAGTCAGCTCAGCCACAGTTGAACTTGCAACATATTCTCCTTTGGATTCATGTCTGGACTTTGACTAGGCTATTTTAACCCACGACGGAAGATTAACCTCTGACCTAGCCCCAAGTTTTTTGGAGCCGCTGACTAGTTTTCTTCCAAATTTCCTTGCATCCATTCGTCTACACTGTAAGTTTAGACCAGATTCCCTCCCTTCTTCAAGGAAAACTCTCCCCACATCCTGATGCTGCCACTGCAGTTTCACAGTGAGGATGGTGTGTTCAGGGTGATGACCAGGACTTGATGTTTTCCTCTGCAAACAGCTGAAAAGTTTACTTTTGGTTTCATTTCACCTGAGAACCTTCTTTGTTTGCGGCATTGTCTAAATTGGAACTGGGTGTCTTATCAGCTCTAACTCAGGTTTCTTTTTGCTTCTCTTTCACAAAGGGACAGATTTATGGACTGCATAACGAAGAGTTATCCTGCCGACATACTTTCCACCTGAGCTGTGATCTCTGGAGGACCTCCAGGCTTTTTATTTTCCACTTCGTCTTCTCCTGCTGCTTCTCTGATTTGTGATCTCGTTATCCAGCCGGTGTATCGCCGTTGTCCGTGCTCTGTCCATTTTCAAATGAGGGACTCTACAGTTTTCTGAGATGTCCGACGCTTGGAATATTGATTTATAAGCCGTCCCCCCTTTAAACCTTCCCACAACTTTCTCCTGACCTCTTTACGGTCCTTTTCAGTATTCATGGTGTGAGATTAGATCGCGTCCGACACTTGAGATTTACTAATTAGGTGGCCTCTGGAGGCAGTCAGTGGCACTGGATGTATCTGAGTGACAAATGATGAAATCAAAAGAATGGATCCCTTCTAAACACCCCAAAACTAAGGTGGTATTTGTCGCTGTGAAGTGACAAATATTGAAAAGATCAAGAGGGATGAACATTCCTGAAAGGCACTGTGCTGCAGATTTAGTGAGCTGTTGTTGTTGTTTTTTTTTGTTTGTTTTTTTGGCAGCACAAAGCAGCACTGTGAAGTCCAAAAATAGCTCAGCAGTGTGAAGTTTCCCTGCTTAACCTTTAGGAGGTTTTGGTTGTCGATCAGTAGAACCTTACGTAGAACCAGACGATGTCCTGCTGTGATCATCTTTGCTGCAGGCACATTGTAATTGATAGTAATGAAGCCTAATAAGAAGAAGCATCACTTAAGCGCGCAAACATGTCATGCTTACAAGGAGCAGCCCATGTGCCGTAACATGCCCAGCTGACGTCCATGATTAATGAGCGTAGTGTGCATGGCTGCCACAGCTGTTCTCCACGCTCGCTGTCTTGCTTAGTGTACATCACAGCCTGGATCTGCTTTGTTCTTTCACTGCCTGGTCAGAATGAAAGCCACCACCAAACAAAAAAAGGTCACCCATGCTAATATTTTGTTAGACTGGCACACATTCGCTTCTGCAATGTCTCAAGATTAATTTCCGTTGTGAAAGAACAACTCTTTCACAGTTTTATCCTGACGAATCTTGACGTTGTTGCAATACGCCTGTGCCATCAAGGAAGAAAACATCCACTGATCTAATGACCTGGTAATCCAGTTTATTCAGCTGGACACAATCTTTTCTGTTCATCAAGATGAACAGAAATGAGGGTTTAAAATATAAAACTAGCTGCGTACTGAAGGTAAATAACGCCTGAATTTCATTTTTGGAATTGATTTTCTGTCATAAATTAATTTCTCATTAATATCCTAACTACTTAATATATGTGTGGTTGTGTAACTGTACACGTCACCATCAGAAACCTGACAAAAAGACATCAGCGTCATAATCAACACAGCCGGTCCTTTTAGGCCAAATTCTAGCTCAGATAAAAAGCAATAATTTAGGAGGTGCTGTTCCTCCTGGACATGAAAAGAAGACTCAGCAGCTGCTGCAGACACAAAGCAAAAGAAAAAAAAAAAAAAAACCAAGTTGTGTTGGTGAAACGTCATATAATGCATCTCGCAAAGCAGTACAAGAAATGTTTTTCTCCAAGGGTTGTCACATTAAACTCCTCAGAGAGGCTCCACATCTCTTCTCCCTCACACAGAGACTCAATAGATGGCATCAAATGAGCCTGCGAATAATTTGCGTCCACATCAGACATAAAACGCAAAAATCACGTAATGTGTGGACATGATGGCTCGGCAGTGGCAACTTCTCTTTAGATTTGTTAAAATTAGAAAGGAGCTTCCAGCTTCTTCTTTAAAAGCACTATCCCTCGACTGCGTCCCACATTTATAACACCGCAGAGATACAGACCTGATGGTTCTGTAACCGTGGGGTGAGCCTGAACACTCTGGACAAACACATTAAAAGCAGCACAAGGTCTCTGTTTGTGTCCATTTTTAGCCACTGGTGCAATAAATGATCTGGAAAAACAAGCAGAGGCCTTCTCTGGAAACTGATCTATTAGTAAAACCTCCTGCTTTTAGATTAACATAGGAGTGAAAATTAGACCAATGACTGGATGCAAAGTCTGAAAAGTAACAGGATTTAGCAGCTTGCAGAAGTCTTGAAAACCCAAATTTGAAAGTGTTTTGTTGGGATTTTGCTTGATGGACAAACAGTGGTGCGTAATTGTGAATTTTTAGGAAAATATTACATAGTTTTCAAGTTTATGACTTTAAATAATCTGAATAATCCAGGTGCAGAAGCAACAGGTGGAACTTCAACCTTGAGAGGATTGTTTTCTTTTTTTTTTTTTTTGAAGACTTCTTTTAGCATCTTGTGGTCTGCTTTCAGCACAAGATTCATTTGAACATCTCCCTCTTGTAAACCATTTTCCATAAAGTTAAATGACGAATTAAAAAAAAAAAAATTAATATGTTTAAATCCATTAGCAGACTTATAAGGTCATGAATAGGTCTCAGTTTTATTGTTCTGGTCAGATGAATGAGACAAAACTAATTTTGAATTGTTTGTAGCTGAATGATTATGACTAAATCAGTGCTGCAAATAATCATCTTCCTCAGCAAATTAGTGAAGGAATAAAAAAAAAAGTCAACCATAAGCAAAGAAAAAAAAAAAACATGTTTGTAGATGAACAATCTTAAGTTTTTATATGATCTCTCACTCTGCTCAACTGCTTTGTTTTAGTAGCGAAATGATAAAATTCCAACAATTTTCAAAAACACAGAAAGAGGATCGGGAAATAAAGGATAATCTGCAAATCAGTAGAATGACAGTCATATAATACAACCAACGTGTTTCCACAGAGAAGGACCAGGGAGTTCGCTGCAAAAACTGATGGAAAACAAACGTGAGAGAATCCAGAAACTATGAAACAATAAGCCGTGAATCTCATCGCCGGGCTGCTGTTCATGAGCTCGTGTTCAGGACCGCTTCACAGATTTTCCAAAGCAACAACAGGAACGTCGAGCTGTTAGAATAGGCACCGAATTTTTAACATGCCACACACCGTGAGCAAAATGAATGGATGAGGGCGAACGCTCCGTCTTAATTAGCTCTGACCTTTATGAACAGCCCAGCCCTGAGGCACTGATACATATCTGACGTTCACTTGTGCATCAGAGATAACGGCCGCCCCCTGAAGCGCAACCACCAGACGAGACAAGCAGCCTCTGCTGAATGCAAATACAGCAGATTTGATCAAGTGTTACACATCATCATCATCATCTTCTTCTTCTCTAATATTACCCTTCGGTTTTTGTTGGGATAAACAATAAAACATGGCTGTGATAATTACCTGCACGGTTCCTCCACACATCAGCAAGAATGTTAAATTAATCCTGAAAAAACAAAAAACAAAACAAAAAAAAACAAAAAACAAAAGTCTTGCATACAAAAATACATCAAATTTAAGGTTTCAAAAATAGTCTGTTACCACAGATCTTTACGTACATGAATGCATCTTAATGTGGTTTATTTCATGTAAGGTGAAACTCCTTTTCATTACATTAATATATTTAAAGTGTTTATTTCTTTTCATTTTGATGGTTGTGACTTTCAGTTTGAAAAAAAAAAAAATCTGAAATGTAAAGATTACATACAGTCAAGGAAAAAAAAACAAAAAACATTTAGAAACAGATATGTTATGGTCACTACATAGATTTCCAATCAT
This sequence comes from Poeciliopsis turrubarensis, assembly GCA_010277015.1. Lineage (NCBI taxonomy): Eukaryota > Metazoa > Chordata > Actinopteri > Cyprinodontiformes > Poeciliidae > Poeciliopsis > Poeciliopsis turrubarensis. The sequence continues at coordinate 206,944 of VMRN01000024.1, read as the reverse complement.
AGAGAATAAAAAAACCCAAAGCGTCTGACTGATCATATCGCAATGTATCCGAGCCTAATGGAAAGTTAGGTGGAAGGAAGAACTGTGGAAAAAGTGCACAAATCAACTGGAACTGACTCTTTGTGCTGAACCATAGGCAACATCAGAAATGTCTTATCTGCTCTAAAAGAAAAAGGGTATGTGTAACCGAGTCATTACTCCTCCCCCGGCCAACCCGAGCCTCCTGCAGACCCAGGACCTCCAGAATTACTGAATTAGTGCACTAATTCAGTAATTCATACAAAAAGAGCCCTGACTTTTCAGTGCAGTTACATTTCTCCATTAAGAATCAATTTCCACCTAACTTTAATTTTCTGAGGAGCTTCGTGTTGTAATAGCTGCTAATTAAATCCATCAACATTTACAGAAATAAACACTTGAAATATAATCCAGTGTGTAATGAATAATAAGTGAATGACTGAAACAGATTCACTGTTCAAATATATTGTAATTCACTGAGCCGGACCTCGCTGCTCTATGACAAGATAAAACATCTCAGACACACAGCTGAAATTACAACAAGCTCACTGAACAAAGTGGCTGCTATCGGCTGCATGGAGACGAGACTCTGCACTGCAGGAAGAGAACAGTAGAGATCGTAAAGCATGAAGCGACCGTTTCGCGTTTATTTGCGTGTGTGGGTGAGTGAACCTTCAGCCATATTGCTTCGTACAGAGAGAAAGCAGCTTGATGTGCAGCTGCTGCATGCAGGGATGTTAAACAAGTTCCCAGTCTGTTCAGGCGGTCGCTCTTCGTCTCCTTCTCATGACTCCATCCATCCTCCTGAAATCGACCCTGAAAAGTGCCGTTCAACGACCCCCCCCCCCCTCTTCCACTGCGATGGGTTTTTCTGCCACATGTTGCAGCTGTTACGATGCACCGACGACTATTAAGTGAGAGTGTTTGCAGTCTGACACTGACAGGAGAGCGGGGCGAAGGGAGGCGATTTTTGAAGAGGAGGAACGGATGGTCTGAAGTCACAGGCAGAAGAGGCGAGAACCTTTGTCGCCGTCCTCGTCTTGCCCCTCCGGGATGCGGGGCAGCATGGCCGAGCGGGTCAAACCCCAAAAGCGAGGCGGAGACAAGTCCTTCTTGGTGGCTGTGAACTTCCAGCCCATGTGAGAGCCGCAGGTCCGGCACTGAGCGATGGTCCAGGCGTACCTGAGAGGAGAGAGAAGTTAAGCAATAAATGATCGTTTATGTATTTTTCATTTTAAAAATCCATCCTTTTCCAAAGTGGTCCCAGTTGTAAATATTCTCATTTTGGTACAAAAACTCACAAGACAATTGAATGACAAATAAAGTCTGAAAATATATGTCTGTTATCGTTTTTCCATCTTTATCCAACCCTGAAGTCAGAATTAAACATGAAGCATCAGATTATCTTAGTGGTCAATAGGAAAACACACCTGAGAAGCTAAACGTTGAAAAATGTAAAGATATTCTGCACAAAAAGCAGGTGGCTCAGTCCAGACCTGAGGTCCTTACAATGGCTACTTATCTCTCAAAGAATACAGTTTCTAATCTCCTAACAAAGCATTTACGAATAAAAGTCTGGACTACATTTCTGATCTTCTTCAATGATATAATCCACTAAGACTGTTGAGATAATCTGAATCAAACCCACTAACCAAACACGAAGCAGAATCAGTTTTCATGCACCAAAGAAGCTTCCTGTACGTTGCATCAATGCTCCCAGCAAGGCTAAAAATATTTTTATTTGATGTCGCATACGCTTAACCCAGTTGTTTTTTTTGTTGTTTTTTTTGCTTTATTTTAAAATCTGTGTGATCTAAGTACGTTTCAATTTGTTTTATCTTAATGTATGTTGCTGTTAACTTCAACACATAAGCACTTTTAGCTGCTTTTGCTCACAAGGTGCAAAGGAAATAAGATTAAAATGCCTCAATAAGAACATAATTTCACAAGAAAGCTTTTCTTAACTCTAATCCCACTGACTCAATTCGTCTCAAGAGCCTCTGTCCATTTTTAGAAATCTTAACTGAGTTTCTGTTTGCGCATGTACGCCTTTCTTTTAGTTTTACACACCACTAAAGGAGAGGGAGTGTTATTTTGACTCCTCAAAGTCTCAGTCAGGATGTTTTGGTTTGAAGCTCATCACAAAAGATATGTGCAGCTCTGTATGAAGAAAACCCCGTCCAGGATCTAAATCATTGGGTCCGACTCATTTAACTTTTAAAAGTACACTCAGCAGAGTCCATCTAGAGTGAAAATGAATTATTCAGTAATTCAATCACACTAGCAAAGGACAAAATTCAATGTCTCCATGTCTTTTAATTCCCAAACTCCCAACTGAGACCTGCTCCAAAAACGCACTTAATTCTGAACAGACCAAACGATCTGCATTTCAATGAGTGAAATGCAGATCGTCTAGAAGAAATGGTGAAGAGAAAAAGAGCAACAGTGACTCTGCTCTGCTGCCTTTGCACAGACAAGGCAGGGATGTTATATTTTTAAAGTAAATCAAAACCATTTTGCTCCTCTGCAGCAGCACATTTGATCCATTTACAACTCCGTGAAGGTTTTACGGTTTATGCAGCGCCTCCACCTCCCCGAGAGCCGGAGCTCCATCTTTGTGTTGGTAGCTGTTGTGTTTGTCGCAGAAGATCCTGTTAAAATGAAAAGGTACTGAACACGGCGAGAGTTACCCTGGAAACCAGCTGTGCAGAGTGGAGGGCCTGCCGACCAGGTTCAGGTTGCTGGCTTTGTAGACAGTCAGCGTTTCATGAACGTAACCGTGAGGGTTGACGTATGCAGCCATGGGGCCGTACAACGACAAGCTGGTGGAGGAGAAACAGGCAACAAGTCGTTAGCTGAGAAACTCACTGAAGACTTGAAAAATGATTCAATTGAAATGTAACAAAATCCTAATTTGCTGTGTAAATTCAAAAAATAATACAATAAAACTAGAAACATTTTCAATGCTGCAAATATATGATTTCAGATACTTTGATGCGACTTTTTGGATCAAATATGAGACGCTCAAGCTTTTTCTTTTCTTCTTTTTTTGTCCCCAGAAACATCACTGCTGTCAAGGTTTTCCGAGACGTAATTACGCCATGTGTAATTATGTTTTTCTTAGACCCCTAGTTGAAAATGCATCAGCAGGATACAGTTATTATTTCTGAATGCATCACAGATCTCGCAGCACACATAATCACTGGTTGACTCTGACAGTCTTGGTAACGAAACCACACTTTTGTCCGGAAAAATATCCACCGTGGCTCTGGACAATTTCCCGTGTCTTTAGCGTCTTTGTGTGTGTCGCTGCTGAACAAAGAGGCGACGCAAAACACATCACAGGCGGCTGGAAAATGACATTAAATAACAGAGACTGTCGGTGTGGAGGCGCCATGTTTACTCATGACGTAACTCTGAATCTGTACAACCTCCAGGCAGACGAGCCTCAACCACAATGTGTTTGTAATGGCAGTGATTACAGAGGAAAAAGGTTTGCTTTATTCTGCTTTTTTTTAATATATATACTTTTTGCGTGAATAAATGTACAAATCGAAGTACATTTGCTCCTTTTAAGAGCCTTGTAAGATTATCCAGACCTCAAACTCTTGCAGATTTTGTAAAACAACAAAACATAAAACAATTTTCAGTGATATATTGATAACAGCTTAATAATACAAGCCTCAAAAAGCAGCAAAATGTAATTTTGTAAAGAACACTTCATGCTGGAACCGGAAAATATTTTAAATATCCAAAAATAAAATAGAAATCAATAAAAAGGAAAGAAAAGCCACGCAGAATCAAAACCATAAATAAAATAGAATATGACGTGTATTACTAGTTTCCAGCTCTGTGAAGTGAAACTCCAGCAGATGTCATGTTGACAGATTTTCCACCTGAGTTGTGGATCTCTGCAGCTCTTCCAGAGTTACTGTTAGCTGCTCTTCATATCCAAAGCCTCCTCGTCTCGCCGGTCAGCTTAACTGGATGAACATTTTTGGGTAAATCTGCCTTTGTTCTGGACTTTTTTTGTGTCTTTTGGATTCAGCAGACATCTGAGATTTTCAAAGGGAAACTTCTGATTTTAAAGACATCATTGTGACACTGAGAAATAGAAATCATTTTCAAACTGACCTAAAAGTTTAGTCTGATTTAACTTCCGACAATAAGAAAAAAAGGCGTATGTGTCTTTTTATTCAGTGTATGTAAACCTCTGGTTTCAACTGTATACATTTCATTCAAAGCTCTAGAACTGTTTTATTTAGCATCTTATTTTAGACTCTTGCATTTCGGTCCTTATTTTTATGGATTTCTCTCATAATTTTAATATTTAAATTGAAAGAAGTCACAGCAAAATAAAGCCTCACCTGAAGATCTCATTCTTTGTCGTAATTTCTGTGTCTTGACACTGCTTACAGCACAACGATGTACACTGAAGAGGAGACATAATATGCGTCAAACGTTTCTTCTGATAAATATTGATCGATGAACAAAGCTGTAAAATTCATCTTAAACCTCCAGCTTCAACAACAGAAACTCAGGTGAAAGCAAGTTTTCAAATAAACCTGAATACATCCACCTTACAAGTAAACAGAGCTGCCCTCCATTTAGAATATGTTGAAAAGGTTACTTGAACTTTTTTGACTTTTTTACGTTTCAAAAAAAGAATATGACCCTATTGGTGTTTTATTGGTGTTTGCTAAGACAGGCCATAATAACCTTAGCCACCATTAGAGAATAATTTCTACTTAGAATCATCCCTTGATCAGGACAGGAATGTGTAAATGTGGAGGCGACTTGAGTTGATGAGAAGTAACTTTGCTACAAAATGTTCTGCAGAGTTGATAAATTACTGAAGTGAATCATGCAGAACATTTGAATGTTTGCACCAACATGGAGGAACCAATAGACATTCCTGTCCGAACTCGCTCTGACACGAATACAGGGCTTGAACATACAGAATAACCAGGATGACAAAGACCAGACTGCATTGTGATGTGTAACATAATCACGTGGAGAAAGGCTGCGGTGACTTATTCAGAAAAAAGCTTCTTCAACAGTGTGTTCACCTTTCACCCCGAACACAAAAAGCATCCCTCTGCCATATTTTCCAGCTGTTAAAATCAACTCAAGCAACATTTACTTTTCTTTCATAGTCAATCAACTCTGGAATGAATTTTTGCAGCAACAAATTGTCTGCCAGCTGAATCCAGCCCTGGAACTGGATCCCATCACGACATGAGGAAAATGATGTCGCAGCAGAGGGGACACTGTGACCTTTGCTTACCCGGTCCATGATGTCCAGCTCGCAGCGGAGTCTCTGGATGGCGCTGCCGATCTTGAGCAGCTGGAGTCGCAGAGCGTCGTCTATGGGTAGACAGGCAGCCACCCTGTAGGAGAAGTCTGACACAAACCAGACAGAAGCAGAGGAGATGGATGAAATAAACAGGAGAGAGCAAAACGAGCACAAACAGGAGCCAGACACGCACGGACGTGCATGATCGATGAGCAGTGAAGCGGAGAGTGGCTGACCTACGGCGTTTGTTGGGAGCGAGTCATCCTTCAGGTTCTCGTCCCATTCGTGGAGCTGCTTCTTCACTCTGTTCATGAGCGACTCCTGCGAGGTCGAGACATTCAGTCCTGTGAGATGTTCTGTAGTGAATAATGGGCCGTGTTGCATAAGTGGACTGCGGCACTCACAGAGTCGTAGAGAGAGTAGACCCAGGGAGGCCATGGAGTCAGGCTGGCACAGTGAAACTTCCTCTGTAAACACAACATTTCGCAACACTATTGAACAGAGGTTTAACATTTCTTTTACATGTAAAAAAAAAAATCAGAAAAGTGTCGTTTGCTGTTATAAGCAAATAACAATATGACATGTTAACAATAGACATGTTATCATTGACAACAGACAATACGTCTGATAGGATGCTCAGTCATTTCACCGAACTCTGAGGCAGAACCGCACAGCATTCTGGGGGATGTAGGCAGAGGGAAGACTTTAGCTGCTCAGCTTCTCACTGCTAGCTTGACAAAGTTAGTGGCATCCACTCACTAACGCACTCACTCATTCTTTTGGTTGCCTAGCAACAACCTGCCCAGTAACTCGTGGTTACCTCCCAACAACTTGTTGAGTACACAGCAGCAGTTTAAGGTTTCACCACCGTTTCCCCCCATTCCCCTAATTTATAAATCGTCAGCTTGTGTGTGATTCAATATTAGCATAAATAATACTGAGGTTGTAAGTAAGAGAGACAGCAAACATCTGGACGAAGGCTCATCAAATAGGCCCGTCACAATAATCAATACATCAATTAATCGCATGATTAATTAAAACAAATTGAATAATTTCTAATTTTGTGATTTATTGTTTTTCTTTACCTACCAAAAACTGGATGGTAAGTCTTCAGTTTGGATTTTGGTCTCAACTACATCATTTTTGGAAGAATAATTTTGTTTCCTGAGACTTTATAATTCATTTATTAGTTGTTTCTGTTGTTTTGTTTATTTATTTTGGATATTTAAAATGTCTTCCAGTTCCAGTGTTAAATGTTCATTGGTATTTAAAGCTTATTGCGCCTTGAGAATCTATTCCTGCATTATTACCTTTATGTTACTGGCAAATTGTCTCAAAATGGCAATATCAGCGTTTATTGTGATAACTTCTGGGACGATCAATCGTCCAGAAACGTTAGTTATGGTGACAGGCCTGTTGTCAACCTGGACTTGAGACAGATGTTCCAGGTTTTAGATGTGTGAAGCTGGTAGTGCAGCTGAAATTGCTACATAGTTTTGACACAGAGCAGCTGAATAAAAACACATGCCACACTTTTTAGATTTTAAGTAGTTGAGAATGAGTGTTATTTTCCTTCTGCTTCACATTGCGTACTAATTTATGTTGCATTTAATGTGACAAAGTGTCACATTAAGTGTGGAAAGGTTCATATTTTTTCTTACATAACCTACTGCATTAACACAGGTTCATACTAGAACTGGTAAATTACCAGTTCCAGTATGTATACTGTGATCCCTCAACTCCAGTTATTCTGTTATCCAAACTGTGACTCTTTTATTCTGAAAGAAAAAAAAGTTGTGCATCTTCAGTTTTAAACTCAACTCTCCTGGCTGTGGTGCGAAGTGAGGCACCCATATTTATCTGTTCGTGGAGAAGCGTCTGACCTGCTGGCTCAACCAGCGCTGGGCCTGTTTACAGCTCTGAGCTCTGAGTTTGGAGGAGGGGGACGTGTGGAGCCTGGAAAGGGGCAACAGCTGCACAGCAGAGAGCGGGTCTGGAAGGATCCGTTCGGGCAGGATCTGCACTTTGGCCTGTCTGATTCTGAGAGACACAGAAGGAAGGTGATGAATCGCAGCACAAACATATGATGTCTTGAGTAAATGTTAGGAAGTGTATGACAGGAAAGTATGTAAAAAGTGAGCGCTTCTGCAAGAAGGAAGCCAGCAAAGAGCAATAAAACTTACATAACTGTTGCAAAATAAATTTAATACAGATTAAACAAATGTTTCTTCTCAGGAGGAGAACTTAAAAGCACAAGATAAAAAGGTTAATTAAAGTGAGCAATAGTTTAAGTGCTCTAATTTCTGGAGATATCGCTATAATAGGACCTCATAACAAGATTATGGCCAACAATTGATATGTATTATATAATCTTAAGTAAAAAGATGGAGATGTGCCTTAATAAGAGCTTGCTTATATGGAAAGAAAATCTCAATGATTTCCTGGGCAGAGGAGGATGGCCGTTAAAATGATGTATTTCAGGAGTCCAGCAGTGACGCAAGAAGCCTTAATTCAGAAATACTTCCTTGATTCATAAACAAACAACCCTCCATTACAAACTGGGACAACAGAAAATATGTTAATTACATAAAAAGTACAATATATTCATGTTTTATCAACCAACTATGTGTTTATTTACCCAAGTTGAAAGGATAAAAGATAAAGCCTTGAAAAAGGAAAATATGTTATTTCAGACAAGATTAACGCCGACATAATGCATCTTCTTTAAGATCTCCATTACGTCGTTCAAAGCAAAGCAATAAATTACTGAAGAAAACACAAAACCATTTCACGAAATTTTGTCCAACTACAACCAACAGGAGCACCAAACAATTTGGTTAAAGCTTGACCAAATTGATCAAGTCACATAAAAAGAGAGTAAATAAGCTAAAGTCAGTCTTAACTTTCAGGAAGCCTCTCTGCATCAAATAATTTTTTTTTAAATCAGCAGAAGAAGAAAGACATGAGTTTATTGAAGACACCATGGTGTGTGTGTGTGTCTGTGCGTGTGTGTGTCAAAAAATGAGAAAGAAATTTTCCTCAAGTCCAAGTCAGAATTTAAGCCTCTTAATTACAGTCCAAGTCAAATTTTTGGAAGAACAAAAGAGGCAGTGCTTTTATTTTGATAAGCCAAAAGTGTCTTTGTCACACAGTTAGCTGAACAGCAAGCTAATGAGATTCTGGAAGCCATTTAAGTTTGTGTTGTCCAGAAATTCCCCAAAGTTATTAAAATACTGTGTTCAGATGGAGAGATATCTGTGTGCTCAAAGAAGCCTTTAACAACCCACGATCCATGAACAATAAGGGAAGTAAATTATCTGTCTCTTTTACTGCAAAACATGCATAAATGCATATATTTATTAAAGTGTGTGCAAGTCTGTTTTGAGAGCAGTAAAACATTACTGCACTCTGCACTCCTACAGAATTTCATCATGTTGGATTTGATATGTAGGGGTTAGATTGCCCTCTAGCTGTGAACTTCTAGAGTCAAATAAATCAAGATTCAGAAAAGTTCAAACCTATATTGTTTTCTTATTGAGGTAATAGTTTTAAGGTGCTTAATATTAAGTTTTCATATTGGATTTAGGGTTTCAGTGTCTACTCAGGGACTTCTTACCATTCTTAGTAATCTGATAACTCCTGGATGAACATTTACAACCTGTGCATGAAAACACAAAGTAGATTCTGTTGTCTCTACCGAGCTGAGAAGTGAAAAGAAGTATTCAGTCCCAGACCTTTGCTTTCTCACTTCCTGGTACCAAATAAACGTACCCGTCTGCTTGAGTTCTGATCTCATGGACCTTAAATCTCTGCCTGCCAACAGCTTTCACTTTCACAGTTTCGATGCCGTACTCCTGCTCCTCTCGGTATGCATATATTTCAGCCGTTGTTCCAAACTCAGCCTCCGGCTCTCCCGCATCACTGCAAACACATGCAGAGGCTCTGAAGCACTGCTGACCTAGAACAACTTAAAAGATTTCAGCAACATCTAGCTCCTCTGACTGAGAAGATAAAACATGGGTGACAGAAATTTTGTATTTTTGTGTTGTACCTGTGCGCCAACACGGCAAAGGTTCGGTCTTTCTGGATGACGCTGCGCATCATGCTGACCTCCTGCGGCCTGAAGAGCTGCAGCGGCAGCGTCTGACCCGGTACCAGCATCACGGCTGTGTGAGGGAGCACAGGGATGGTCTGGCAGCTGTCGTCGTCATGCACCGTGCGGCCGTGAAACTCCTCCATGTCTGAACCCAGGTACTGTAATCAAAACAACAAAGGTATTGTTAAAAAAAAACAAAGAGAGCAGATGAATACAATGTAGATGGAAAAGGAAAAACTAGCCAGATTAAGCAGATTAGAAAGAAATGAAGCAGATTAGATTAGAAAGAAAGAAAGTCCATCGTGGACAAATGAAATGATTCCTTAAACACAAAACTTTCCACAGATTTTCAGATATCTTAAGCTTATTGATAGCAGGGTTGTTATTTTGGATATTTAAAATCTCAATTCAGGGAAGCATTAATGCTGATTCGTTACTACTGCTATAAATACAGTCATTGTAGAAAAGACCAGCGATTTGTTCACATTTTATAAAACGTTGTCATAACAGATTGCTCACAGCATGAGATGTGGGAAGACTGGGGTCAAAGGTGATGGTGCTGGGTTTTTCCGCCTCGTCACTGTCTCGGTCCTCAGTCTCCATGTCATCTTCCTCTTCTTCCTCATTGTCTGTCGCGGCACAAGTCAGTGAAGACACAGAGAGACGGGTTAGTGCTCCTTCTGCATCAAACCAAACCACAGCGGCTCAAAACGCTCCACTGGACTCAAACGGGCTGCTTTACAAATGTCAACAGAGACAGAAAGCGAAAGCTAAGATGAACCAGAGCGGCCTTTGTTGCGGCTATCTGCGCGGCTTGTCAGCAGGAGGACACGGGCTGTCCCCTGCTGACCCCGTGAGACATGTCTCTGGCGCTGCCTGTTACCTGGTAACAGCTGCAGATGGTTCCCCATGTTGTTGTCAACGTTGTCTCCTCCGCCTCCCTCGTCAGCCATATCTCTGTGTTTACAAAGCCAGTTCTTCTTCTATGGCGTCTTCTATGTGCTGGGCCCAAGTGAAGGCAAGAGCGCCACCTGGTGACCAGGCGGTTTGAGGAAAAATGAACAATTTTTTCTGAAATTTTTTTCTTTTAGCTTTGGTTTTCAAAAGTCAAAAAATATTCTGAAAAAAAAAATCAAGAACAATAGGACATTTTTTAGTTTAAAATTTGCTGTAGTGTACTTCAGAAAACACTTCTGACCCACACCTGCAGGTAATATGTCAACCTAAAACTGACTGGAAAATTCACACTGGACCTCAAGCAGAATGGACTCTGTACATCTCTGGGACCTTCCTTTGTAAGTGAAATACAAACAGGACCCTGGAGACTCAAACGTTTTTCCTCAGCACATTTTTAACCGTGGATAGCAGCTCTTGATACATTGACTTCAACTTGACAGGCTCCAATTGAATGGCTTTCGCTTGGAAAATATTTTCAAGGTCAGTCATTGCTGAACCTTTATGTACTCAAGTTTACCATCTTTATGGAAGGGAGAGGTCAATGCCTCTTGTAAACTCCTAGCCATAAATGATTGTCCTGATCCAACCAGACCATTTTAGAGGCCCAGGAAACCTATGAGTGGTGAAATAGTTGGGGTCAACATCCTGTCTTCAATATATCGTTTTTACAATAAAACTGACATGTTTCACTTTGTAATGTTTTTACTTCCTAGTTTAATTTATTGATGCACCTACACCATTTTTGACATTTCCAGTTTCATCAAGCTTTCCCTCCCCCTAAAGAGGGCTAACTTCAGTGCCATGATTTCTTTGAGGCAAAATATTGACAGAATAAAAGAGGCTGAACTGTTTGGAAACTTAACAGTGTTCATTTATTGTTCAATACACCACATGACAGTTTGGAAAACAAGTTGTATTATGGTCCATGAACAACACAGCTGCACTTCTGATATCCTTCCAGTATCTTTGCCCTCCTCCAGTTACGCATCCACAGCTTGGCCCGGTGTAAGTCGTCCTCCGATGGAAAAATCAGGACTTGGCCAGAATTTCAGGAGATGCTCCAAGCAATCCACTCTTTGGAGGAATGGGGTTGTAGATCTGGAGAAGCTCAGATGGATCACAGCTGGCAGGGATGAGGGCTTACTTTGACCTCTGCCTCATCTTTCTCCTTTTACGCTTCAGCCTGTTGGAAATAAAACGGCAGCTTTGAGAAAAACGTCCAGCGAACTTGAAATAAACTCATCGACTCAATGCGTTCTGCTTCCACTGAATCTCAACTAGCTCTAGTAGATCTTTGCATGGAGCAAGATCTTTGAAATAATTTATCTACTGTAAGAAAACACCTCGCTACTGCACTCATTTTCTGCAAGGCTCAAGTTCAGGGATCACCAATTGCCATAATTTACTGATAGAAAATGCCTCAAGTAAGTAAAAATATAAGTGGAAATTGGATTCAGTATCAAACCAATGTGACAAGAAACAAAACGGCAACATGTGAATGGAGGTGCACGAAATAGTCAATTTCCAAAAACAAAAAAAATTGTCCCATTAGTCTGTTCTGAATTAGTCATTGTGAAAACTCAGATCACTAAAGTTAAATTTGTATTTAAACTGCCAAATTGTCTTAGCACATCAATATTTTTAACTGCTTAAAAATAATCTTAAATGATACTGATACTCTAATTTGTGTTCAGTCAAGTACACAAAGTCCTAGCTGGGCTTTAAACTGATTAGATTTATGCTCAAATGCTAATTATTTCCATTAGAGCTCCCAAATGCTTAGACTTCACAGTAAAATTTACCTACAGTTTACTTCGATAAAACATTGATGCATAAAGAGCTTTTTATGCTACAATAATCTCAACGGCTGGTTTTTGTTATCCAAAAGCATAGACTGAATTTTAGGCTGAATAAATGATTTAAGCAATTAGTATCAATTCCAACCATCATGAGGTTTTGAATATTTCCTTAAAGCTCTATATAAATCATTGAAAAGATGCATAAATTATTCCATGGTGTGATCAGCAGTGTTTTAGTCAGTTTTCAATGTGCTTTAAAATTCCCTGATTTGCCTAATGTGTTAATTTAATTTAGATTTTTAAAGTTAAAAGCATATAAAGTAGACTGCACGTGCTTAGCTTTAGCTACCACAATAAGCTAACCCATAAAATAAACCCTATAACAATATATATTCTTAAAATTGTAAAAAAAAAAAAAATCACTGTAGGTGGCCTGCAGGGGTGCTTACCTGCGCATACGCTTCTTCCTCCACTAGAAGAGAAAAATAAAAAAAGTTCAAGTCTGAAACATTTGTTACTTTAACATCAGCTTGGAAATGAATACAGAGTGCTTCTAATTAAATATTACAGGCTTAACTTAAAAGTCTCACTATTGCAACACACAAAAAAACAAAAACACATGGCATCAATGGAGGCACTGGTTTGCTTTCGCTAACGGTAGCACGCAAAGCAGCGCAGCAGGCCTTCTTTCAAATAAATATCCGTCGAGTGGAATTACTTCACTTTGAACCATTACAGGTAAATAACCGTCACACATTCAGCATGATTTGAGGTTAAATTATCCTGCTTGTCAATTGGGCATGGATAAGAAGCGAGGGCGCACGAGCTAAGATACAAGCTAGCAGCCTAGCAACGCGAGCGGAAAACAAACACCTAAAATACAGAAACTGAATTCCTTATCTTACCTTGGCTCTCATCGTGTGGAGATTTTTCTGTAAAAATGACACAAATAACTGGTTAGCAACTGCAGATGGTTTGTAAATGTCAAAGATTAACTTGGATTTCGATCTCGGTGAGATCAGCTGCCGTACCTCAAAGCGAGAAGAGCAACGGAAAGAGGATGTGACGACGAAGGGCCGCGACTTTTATAAAGTTATGACGTCACTTCAGACTGGCGCAGGGCGCATAGGGAAATGTAGGGTGTGTCCAACAAAGTTCGGTGCCTACATCCTTTGGAGGTCGCATTTGAAGTGTGATTAGTCAAAGCGATACAACGAAGGCTCCTTTAAAAGTTCGTCATTCTTTTCCCCAGATTTGAAGGACGAAGGGTGCATCCTTCGCTGGCCATCGTATCCCAGGATTCATTGCGGGACAAACGGGAGATTTTTGGCGGATGAAGTATGAGCGGGAAAGAGAGAGTACGACAGTTTTAGCATTAAATATCTGTTATCAATGATGATAGGACTGTCTTTGATAACAAATTACTAACTGTACAGACAAAAAATTTTAGTAACAACTTAATAAGAAACATTAAACTTTTCCATTATTAACCCTGAGAAGAAAACATTTATTTGTAAGTCCTACCTATTTAAAGAAAATAATGACCTAATATCTTTCTTTTCCATTCTCTAAAAGTAAAACATATTTATTTCAAAATTGCTGAATGACCTTATCTTAAATTTTTTATTTTTTTTCAAATGAAATTCAGCATTAGTAACAATTCATGACTCAGTTACTGAAGACAATATTCACTGTAGTGCTATAAAGACCATTTGGAATGATCTTCACAACCGGATCTGGTATAAACAACCTATTTCATGTAACTTTTGATATGTTAAAATGTACTCTGTAATAGGCAATGAAGAATCAAACTATGGTATTATAAATTTAATTCTCCTGGTTACTTAAGGTTTGATTTTTAAAGACCTCTCCTGTTTTCAGCATTTTGCTCGGTGAAATAATTTGCTTCAAAAATGTTAACTTTAAAGATTTATATTATGTTTACTCTGTTTTTTGAAAATGTTCCTAATTTTCTCTTCAGTTATACAAGTTGAATTGTTCTTTGTTGTAAAGAACAATTTCTGTTTTGAATCTTAATGTTTACAGGTTGAGATATGCTATATATTTGAGAGAATCACATGCAGGTAGTGATTTTTTCTTTTTCATAGCTTTTAGGAATTATCGGTACCTGTTAACTTTGGCAAGTTTCACTTTAGATCATTTCTGCAAGCGAATAACTGGTGGCGAAGTTTATACATTTTCTAGAGTATAACTGGTACAATACATAGAAATCTTTGATATTAAAATTTATATTTTTTCTAATTAGTCTTCCAAACTGTACAGACTCGAAAGGGGTAAAAAAAAATAAAATCACCTATTATCCAAACATTTCGTGTTGCAAAAGTGTTAAGCAGTCTTCGGTATCGTTTAATAATCTGTGTAAAAATACTTTTTATTATATAACCTGAGGGTGAACAAAACAAAAAAAAACAAAGAAAACCAGATGTGTATGAAAACATTTTATTCCATTTCCATAGGTGTAAAGTTCCTTGCCCAGTGGTTGAGCTTGAAAAAGCAGCATTGTGCTTTTTTCCCAACATTTTTCATTGTGGACAAATACCAACCAACACTTCTCTCAGACCTCAAAAATGGAAACTGACATGAAATGATCGTACAGCTCTGTCTCGACTGAAGACTCGTCTTCAGACAAGTTTTCCAAAACTTTAAACAGCTTTAGTCTTCATGATTCGTAAGACTAAAGTGTGTTACAGGTGTAAATGGTAGAAAAGTTTTCAGTTTTTAAACTAGATCACAAAGTATAGATGTTTATTTTCACCATAAAAAGGGGAATGGCAGTAAATGTAGCAGATTGTTCCCTAAAGTCATGTTTGTTTCCACTTCCTTTCCTTGTATACCCAAAATATTCTCTGTTCAGCTTTTTAAAATCTAGGGATTAAAACATCAAAGAAAAATATGGCCATAATAAAAATATAAATGTTTATTTTAATATTTAATCCTTCACTGCATAATATTGGCAAGGAAAATAATTCAGGTTGACTCCAGTTTTCGATGTTTTAAATGTGTTTGTAAGATGCATTAAAATCACTTTGCCGCGAAAGCAACCAACATGAGCTTATTTTCTAACTAATAAATCAAAAGGAAATTCTCAAAAAATTTAAAGTATTAAACATGTTTAAAACTCAGTCTGGTGATTTTCATCAAAAAACAAAAAGGCAAAACTGCATGGAAAAAAAAAAAAAAAAAAAACACGTCTGATGCACATTTTGAGAAAAAAAAAATTACATGCTTTTTTTCCCTCCATTCCTCGACCAAGTTAGGGAAGAAAAGGAAACATTTCTCCAGTGATTTTATCAATTAATAAAGCAAAGGGTTAAGCCAAATATTGATCAAATGTAGGTATTTCTAAATAAACCTATCAGTTTAATTTGCTTGATTGGCAGAGAGCTCCGGAAAACTTGTCGTGTTTTGTCTCCCTTGTCTTTGGGGTCTTGCATGTGTGGAAAGGCAGTTTTGTTTATTCTGGTGCTTCTGTGTCCTCAGTCGGCTGTCCAGTTGCATTTTCTGCCGTCTTTGACGCCTGGAACACATGAAAGGGTTAAAGTTACATGGAAACTGACAAACTAGTTAACGGTCCTGTTCGACTGAAAGTGGCAAAAAGCAATACGGTGACACAATTTACTGCGCATCACAGCAGAAGTTACCTTCTTTTTCTTCTTCTTTTGTGTTTTACGGCTTGCAGAGCTCTGTAGTAAAGCCTTGAGAAGGGAGAAGAGACTCAGGATGCGCAATGTTGATTTTTGAGAAGTTAAATACTTTTCTAACTTATTTCAGACTCACCTTTAGCTCTGGATCCTGAACTTCGTGCTCCGACTTGTAGAGCTCCGGATCGAAGGGTCCATTTGTGATTCTATGAGGCCCGTTGGCCATCAGCAGCACTGTGAACTTGAACTGGGCAACAAACTCTCCTGGAGGGAAAAAAAAATAATAGTAGAGGTAATAAAGATGTGTCTTAAATTGAAATACTGTTAAAATGGGAATTTAAGTGATTTATGTGAGGAGGAAAATCATGTATAAGTTCTTTATACACTAAGTGATTCATGTCAGACATTTAATATTGATTATAGCTTAAAAGTTGAAGCAAAACCTCAACTTTAATTTCTCTGGAAATATGGACTTCAATCATGATCAATAAGTCAATAAGAACTACACAATCATGGAGGAGACTGGCTGCTCATATTAATGGAAAGTTGAGTGGAGGGAAAAAAAAGTCTGGTAGAATACACCTAACAGAAAGTAAGATACTCACCTTCCTTCTCATGCAGCACACTGAAGGGCTGCAGCAGCTCGTGTTTGGCGCACTCGACCACCCCGAGACGAGCTTTAGCCTCATCCTCAAAAGCCCTGATTAAAGAATCGATGGCGTTTATTAACCTGCTGCACATGTAGCACTTCAGACGGGTGGCGGCGGTAAAGGGGACATTTTGCTTCCTAACCTTAATGTGAAGGGCATGGCATCAAAGCGTCGCTCCACTTCGCTGAAGAACGTACGAGAAGTCTTCATTTTCAAGCCGTACTGTTTGCTGGGGTCCCGCTTATAGATGGTGGTCCTCAGACCTGAGTCTCTGGCCTGGAGATAAACCAGACATGGAGTTCAACTTTCCCTATTGGTTTTAATGAGAATTAGATAAAGTGGTAAATTAATAAGAATATTGGGTAAGAATGGCTCCGGATGGAATACGTAAATGCTGAATGTTTTTTTTATTGTCTTTCCAGGGATTAGACTGAAAGTAGCTTTTGGCTAAATCTGATGTAAAACATCTCTTGTTGTGAAAATTAAGGTGTTTACATATTGTCTCTGTGATATAATAAATAGTAAAATATGGTGACAGTGAGTAGACCTGCCACAATAATCAACAAATCAATTAATCACATAACAAATTAAAACAAACTCAATAATTTCTAATTTTGTGATTTATCGTTTTTCTCTTTCTACCAAAAACTGGATGGGAAAAGTCTTCAGTTTGGATTTTTGCTCTCAACTACATCACTTGTTGAAGAATAATTTTGTTTAATGAGACTTTATAATTCATTTTATTTGTTTTTTTCTGTTGTTTTGTTTATTTATTTTGGATTTTTAAAATGTCTTCCAGTTCCAGTGTTAAATGTTCATTGGAATTTAAATATTATCGTTTATCGTGATAACCGCTGGGACGATTAATCGTCCAGACACATTAGTTAGTTAATGTGAAAGGCCTAAAAGTGAGGAGCAGAGACGACTTACCTTCCCTTCTCCAGTGCTGACCAAAACATCGACAGCGTAAACTTCATGTACCTCAAACTCTGCCTTCTCGTGGTCCTTTCTGGAGAATGTAATCAGAAAAGAAGAAATATTTGAAGATCTTATCCGTTGCTATAATAATCTTTGTGATAGTTTTCAGAATAAACGACGACGACGGTACCTTTGCTGGTCTGACGGGTTCTGAATGATCGTTTTCTCTCCGTCTATCACATGCTGCTTTAACTGATGAGACAGCATACCTTAAAAGCACAAAATCAAAAGCTGTGAACAATGCTGAACATTGTGGAAGGAAATATAGTGCCATGGAAACATCATCTGACAGGTTATGAATGCATAACCATTATCCCATTACATGACGACGCAGACACCCACCCTCAATAGGAGAGCATTTAAACGACTGTGCGATCTTGTTCCAGGCTTCTGTCACTTGAGTGTTCTGATAGAGAAAAACAAAATCAAATATTTTCTAAAATATGCATTTTATCTCTTAAGATTTTTACATTTAAACCAGTCTCTGATCTATTCCATTAACTAACCAGCTCTGAATTGATTAAAAAGCAAAGAGAAAGGCAGCAGAAAACCTGAGGTTAGGATTGAGAGGAACATAAACCTTACGTTTCACAGAACTAATCTTTTTAGCCACACGACTGTTTCACCTGGTTGCCGGGTTTAACGAGGCGTAGCGCCGCTTCTGCGCACAGATGAGCCGCTTTGATGACGTCAGCTTTTCGGCCTGTGATGGGGTTGTCCTGCAGCAATAGAACCGGTCCGCAAAGGTGAACCAGAGGATGTAGAAACGGGACTAAAAACAGGATTTTGTTTTTAAAAAGCCCTCACCTTACTGGCTCCAACAACAAAGCTGTGAGCCACGTTCGCGATGAAGCCGTCAACGTGAACCCCAAGATCTCTAAAGAAAAAACACAAAGGAGTGCGAACATTTAGAGCTGAAGTTTAGCTGCCACTTTTATTTCACTATGAATTCCCTTTTTGGAAGTAACAGACATGATTCTGCAAAAGACAAGGCGGTATATTCAGTAACCATCATGCAGTACAAAACCAAACTTCTTAAAACAATTCCTTATGAATGCTAAAGACATAATTAGAAACCAAAATGCACCAATCGACCTGTGACCTACAGGCCAAGCATTGACAAATATTTTATTTCTTTATCTACTAAATGCATAAAAATGAAGTTTGGTCTTTAAAAGAAACCGACAATATTTGATTTGATGCACTTTGAGATAAATTACTAGATAGAAATTAAGAACATTTAACACATAAATGGTGACAGTCAGTGCAACTACAGCCTCTATCGAAACACCTGCAGAACATTTTGTACGGTGTTGCTAAAATGTCTTAACTAATTTGAAAATATTGCCAACTTTTAATGGGACATATTGTCTAAAAGTCAAACAAACTGGTACAGGCCAAGTGAACACTTGGTTGAGCCACTATTTAGATTAATCTCAGTGTTTTTGCTTCTCAAGTTCACTGGTTGCAAATTACAGTGAATCAGCTTAACCAGAGATAAAGCTCCTGGTTGTCTACTAATCCTTAAGCTAAAAGCCAAAGAGCAAGGAGCAAAAACAATCTCACTGCACAAATGTTCCAGTCAGGAGAAGCAGACGGAACAACAGCAGCATTTTATACTGACTGTGGCTTAGTGAAGACAGTCACAAATAATAGAATCAGGTAAAATTACTTAAGCTGGAGTTTTCTCCAAAATGAGTGACAAAACGAGATAAACGCATGTCAGCAAGAAACTGGATGGTTTTATGGCTGGCACTAGAGGTTTTCAATCAGTCCTCCATATTTCGGACAAAGAGTGTGATTCATAGACAATTATTTTCTTCCAAATAATACATTTGGGGTTTGGTAAAACCACTCAAAACCCAGTGGGAGAATTAGATTATGATCAAAGCAAACTTTAACTTTAAGGCAAAATAGCAAAAATAGTTTCATCACAGAAACTCCACTGTGCAATAGCCCACAATATTCACAGAAAAACAAAGTGTTGGTAGTTTCATGCCCTGTGCTTGTTTTTTGTTTTCCAGACAAAACTTGATTATGTGTTAAAGTGGATGAAATAAGGAAATGTTCTAAATAAAGATAGGAAAACACACTGGAAGCAGCAACATTACTGCAGTGTGGCACCTACATTTTGACCAGATCCCCATCTTTGAGTGTGTAGTCGGGGTCACTCTTCAGGGGAGAGAAGTGGCAAACACAGTTGTTGACTGAGACGCTGGTAGGGAAGGCAATGCCTAGAAGAGAGAGGACAGGAGTCTTTATTTAGAAATGACCCACAAGTTGATCTCAAATCAATCAATAGTCCTCAAAACAGCCGATCAACTTAATCCAGATTAAGTTGATTTCAAGACGCAAGCGACCCCATCTTCTCCTCACCTTTCTTCATTTCCTTCTCCTTCTTGAAGACCTTCCCGGTCTCGGTCACGATGTAGGCGTCGCCCACCTCACACAGGCTCAGCACAGAGATCCCGGCTTTAGCCGCCTCCACAACCTTACGAAGAGCCTCTGTGTGGAAACAAACCGCACAAATCAGGACAGCCTAGTAGCTGGTCTACTGGTGTGACTCTGACACTGTTAAACTGAGGGACGTCAGGAGTTCTGTGACAACAGCTTCACTAGTCTACTACCATGAGTAGTTATGGTATTTCAAAAATACTCAATGGGTGTAATGGAACTGCAGTGGAGGCAGAATCTGTGATCCATCCACCCAAAGCTGCTCAACAGTCTCTGTTGCAATGCCCAAAGGACGGCTTTATACCCGTAATTACCCGCAGCTACAATACAGGCAGGTAATACAAGCCCTGATGTGAAACACAGTCTATGAGATTCTGTGTAACCATTTTTTTTTTTTTTTTTTTACCAGAACACGTTCTGTGCAGGTTTGAGTACAAAGTGCACAAATGAAGATGGAGAAGAAAAAATGTCTGTTTATACTTGCTAATTAGTATAGTGTATATTTTTCATCCATATAATCAGAATTATACCAACAGGGTTATAGTATGTCACTTTTTTAATGACTATTTGGTTCAATAATTCTCAAACATATTTAACCACACAGAAAAATAAATGGACACAGAATGTTTGACCTACATGGGTGGAAAATAATGTGCATTTTTGAGAGGCAAACTAAGCAGTATTACTAGAATTTCAACAGACTGAAAGTGAATTAAAGATGAATATCAAGAGCTCCGACAAGCCATCCCAATAAAATGTTATTTTTAATCAAATGAAATTATGTTTTTAAACCAACTTGTAAGTAAATATCACAAAAAAAAAGACAAAAGACAATTTATATTAAAATGTATCAATATTTAAATTTAGGAAAGCTCATGTCAGGCTCTGGGTTACAAACTTGAACTTTTTCACCTTTTTACTGGATTTCATGATCATTTCATATGATGTGAGAAGTTACTTAAACTGTGCTTCTTATTTTACTATTAAAAAAAAGGAGAAAAAATAAACTTATCCCAACTAATTTTAGAACGTCAAGTCCTAATGTAGCTCCTGAACTAAATAATTTCATCAAAATAATTCCTCCATATGTTAAAGTTAATGTTAGCCTGTTAAGAGCCATTCAACGCGGTGCATAAGTGATTCTAAAATTAATATAAAAAGTGAACAGAAATGGTTTTTAATACATATTTGTAAGGTTACTGAATGATAAAGATAGCAATGACTCAGGAACGTGCTACAACGACTGACTCAGAAGAACGAAGCTCGGTTCCGTTCTTATCTTTTCGGCTCGTCGGCGTTCAGTTTAACGGACAACCATGTACCAAGCTGAGCTAGCTTGTTTGTTAGCATCTCACAATGTTTTAAAGGTTCCCCCCCATTTAAAACCCCAACATCAACCTTGAACTACGCCAGCTAGCTCCGGCTAACTTGGCTGTATAAAATTGTAGGCGCCGCACCTGTTCGCCTGCCGGTTATGATAGCGTACGTGCTCCCTGAATGTAAAAGCACATGGCTTGAAGCTGCAGCAGCTGCTGCTGCTGCTTCTGCCGCTGCGTGGGGAACGTCGCTAGCTGGCAGCGCGACAGGCCGTTAAGGGCAGGTCGTTCCAGTCACAAACCGCTCTTAATTTTTTCATCAACTTACGGGTGGCGATGTCACCCCCCATCTTATACTTGGTGACCACCAGGTCCTCGGCTATGGTCTGCTCTTGCTCCTCGTCGGACATGTTGGCAGTGAAGTTCCCGTCGCTCCTGGGCCCAACGAAGCGACAGCTCCCCGAAGATCAACGCGGCTCAGACCGCTACGCAGCTGCTCGCTGTACGCGCGCAAGCCTCCGGATGCCCCACAAGCTCCTCCCACTTTACGGCGTGACGTAGCCACAACCCAGCCCGCCAAAATCCCGGGATTTGTATGGCAAGCTAACTTATCATATAACAGTTCTTGAAAGCAGTTCTCAGGTCAAATTATTACTAGTTATTTACCATTAATAATTTTGTAGTACTTCCAATATTATCCATGCTTTTTATTTCTCATAGCCATTATGAGAAAATAGCAATATTATTTAATATACAGTAATATTCATTTATTATTTTGTCGTATATTAATCTATATCCTAGACCTGCACAACAAAACTGGAAAACATTACATTGTATTATTATTTCTGAATACTGTGACAATGATTCAAGTTATGATCCACCCACAAGGGTCATTTTCAGTGACTTCAGGGACTCTGAAGGGGCCATGATTTCGGCCCATAAACATGACTCCACCTCTTCCTTGCTGACGTCACAGCTGTGTTGGGACGTGGTGGCCATCCACCACCTGTCCACTACTGCGTCCATCTGGACCAGCCAGGGTTGCACAGCAGGCGCCAGTGAACAAGTCTGCAGGCCTCAAAAAGTGTTTGTAATTATTTTTATTGCTTACAAAATGCATGTCATTTGTAATCACTCACAGAGGTCTAAAAACATACATTGACGTGCATTGTTCTCAAAAACATTTGACTTACTGAAAATGTAAACAGTAATTGTAGCTTGTAATCTGTTTAGTGTCAGTGCTTTAAACACTCAGTGCTTCTAACACCTGAAATGCCCAAAATCAAAGGCCATAAACACAATGACAAAAAATGTACAGAAGCCCATTTTTGACAATGATGGAGAAATAAGACAGATCTACTAGTGTTATTACGATTAGTGAGAAACGTTCCCATAGTGTTTCATTACAAAACTGAAAATGTCTTGTTGCATAGTTGACATAAACGTACAATCCCGGCTATCATGGAGGTAGGGAAGCATGATGAAGGTCTAATGAAGACCATGTGGATATTAGCATTTTACAAAGGAATAAAGTTAGCATTATAAAGGTTTACTTCTACTTGTATAATCATTTTCAGTTATTATAAGGCCAGCCTTTATTCTAATAAAGTTCTTCAATATCCTGAGGTTTTTTTCATCATCAGATGCACTTCCAGTAGTTTTCCCCCCTCAAAATGATATGGGCATCTATGCTAAATATATACATAAAATTCTTATTAAAAACATTTGTAATATAGATTCATTGAAAAAGATACAAAGTCTTCACACCTTATTAAATGTTCTGTAAGGTTTTAATTCCAGTCTTTATGATTGAGATTGTATCAAAGGCTACATTATCTGGCTTGTTGATTCTTTTCCTTGTTCAGGTCCTTCATGAATCTCTTCCAAGACTGAATGTACGTGTTCTTCAAGTCGGCATTGCATTGGACTTCTGAAACATCCTGCTGTGCCAGTATCCTGGATTGTCGAAGGATCTTTCACAGGATGTAGGTTCCCCGATCCCGACTCCAGCTCCCACCCTGAGATGGGGATCAAAGCCAGACGAGTGCATCTCTGTGCAGTGCACTGCTACCTCGCCCTCCCTCCGCATGTTCTGGTAAACGACCGTATCAACAGCAGGTGGCGGAGCTGCAAAGCAGTCCATGTCCTCGTATTCGTCCGCCTCACTGTTGTCACTGCTGGGCTCCTTACTGTCTGCAACAGGTTGCTGCTGCGCTGTTTGTCTGTTCGTGTACTGATAGTCGTCAGTCTCGACGTATTCGTTCTCCGGTCTCTCCGTAGCGTCTCCTCTCGTCCTCGGTAGAATCGGAGGTGGAGGGAGGGCGTGCTCCGGTGGGATTTCCACTTTCTCGTTACATCTGATGTCCATGTATTCATACTGCACCTCCTTGGAACCCTGCTGGGCTGAATGGGGATTTTTCTGACTCGCCTTTTGCCCTCCCCCGACCTCCAAGCTCAGCGTTGCGTCACAGTAGGCTGTCGCTTGTGACGATAGGGAATAAGTTCGTCTCTTGTTCGACCTCAGCCAGTGGGGGTTATGCCTCAGAGAAACAGCTGTTTGCTTGTTCATGTACTCATACTCCTCATCATCTGGGCTATCCAGGAGGCCTAATGAGTAAGACTTTCCCATTCTGCTTGCAGTGGCTCGAGATGAGTACATTAGGGTATCTGAAACCGTAAAAAGAAAAAATGTGGGTAATTTTAAATATGAGACATTGTTCAAAATAAAGTTTTATTCCAAAAGGCTGCACCTATGATGCTCATTTTGTTTCATGCAATTAACAAAAGTTTGTTTTTCAAAATTTTGGAAAATTTCTGTTAAAAAAAAAACAACCCTTTTAAAGTATTTTTAAAATCATTTTTTTAAAAAGCCTAAATAAAATTTTTACTATCACATTAAAAAGTGTAAAACTTTATGGGAATCTTCAAAAAGCACACTATTCTCTTAACTTTGCGACAAATAGGGTTTGGAAATGTTCAACAGATAAAAGTGTCCAGAAAATGGTAAAGCTAAACAAAACCTGAACAAAAGCAAAGGAAAGATTTTGAAGCTCAAAGAAGTTTCACACAGAGGAAAAAAACTGCCTCTGCACATTTTCAAAGAATGTTTAAGAACATGTTTTACTGTCACACACTAAACATGTCAGAAGATTGTCAGATTTCTTTTAGGGAAGTAATTTGTTTTAAATGTTGACTTAGAAATATCCCTCTGAACTTATTTCTTATTGAACTTGTGAGATGAGGGGACATCGGCTTGTCCTCAACCAGCCGAGCTACCAGCGTAATTCATGCATATTACAGTTTGAGCACACCTGGTCTAGCACAAAATACTAAAATATGTAGATTGATTAATCTGCACTGTGAAATATTAATACGTTAATTGCATGCGTAAGTGCGTGTACGTTGACAGTCCTGATTTAAACAGATGTTCGACAAAAAAGTTCAGTATGTCTCAAAACCAAGACTCGTCACCAGTTTTCTTATTCCAGTTCAACATGAACTTTGTCACACATTCCATTTATTTAAACTTTTTTTTTTTTAATTATTAATTCACTTTGGTCTAGTGTGCTTGAATAGTTTTACATCAAACCCTTGACCAGCTACAGCAAGTTTACTGAAGCCTCTCAACCTCATGTCAAAGCTTTTTAAACCCTCAGAGCATTGTCACCTCTTTCTGGGCTTCCTCCAGGAAGGACGTATCCGTTCTGGTCTTCCTCCTCTGTGTCGGGGGACGGGGTCTCCGGCGGCCCTCCAGACATGCTGTCCCTCTGTGACACGTAAGCGCTGTCCTCACGTTGCCGTCTTCTTTTCAGACTTCCGGGCAAAGAAAAGTCCTCGCTCATCTCGATGTCCACCGCAGTGCCGCAGCCCTCTGAGCTCTCAGACATGGTGCGCGCAGAGTTCAATCGAGAACGGGACTGTCACACAACACATTTGAGATTCATCATTTAAGTAGTTTGAATATGACGTGGGCTGATAAAAAAAAAAAAAAAGAAGCTTTTTAACGCATCTACCTGTCCTCCAAAGCCTGGGGTCATGGGCAGGTATCCAGCCATGGTTGATGGATTGAGCACCACCTTTAGCACAAAAATCAATGAATGTTATGTGGAGACAGATGAGCAGAGAGCGCAATTACAGGCATAAAATGCAGGGGATGTCAACAGAATATCGTCCCCTACTCTGTTAGTGTCGGTCCTGGAGATCCGGCTCAGACTCCTGGACAGGAGGTGTGGTCCTGGAGTCCCGCAGTCTGCCGAGTTATGCCCTGCAATGTCCTCCAGATCATACTCTAAATCATTCAGGTCTGCACTCCGCTGGGCAACTTCATCAGGAGGTGAATCGTGTTGATTGCAGTCTTCCTGCCGAGACCAGAAAAATTATAAATGCGCATGCTGCGTTAGCACCAACAGCTAAGCAACACAGTGCTGAGCCAGGCAGGTCTTACTCTGATGACCAGGTAGCGAGGCGGGTCTCTGGCCATTCTGGTGAATTCTCCAGCCAGTTCCTTAAATGTTGGACGGACATTCTCATCGATCATCCAACCTGGATAAGCAAGAAATAAAGTTATTAATAGTTTTCTGCGGGACTGCAACCAGCAAAAAAACAGCTTTCACTTGTAAAATTTAAATGACTTACACTTGACCATCACCATGTAGACGTCAATGGTGCATATCTGAGGTTGAGACAGACGCTCGCCCTTTTCCAACAGATCAGGAACTTCCTGTGGACGCATTGTGGAGTACGGCTCCGTCCCATGAGACATCATCTCCCAAACAGTCACACCTAAGATTCAGAGAATGTTGAAGAAGTCTGAGCGAAACAGTCTTTAAGTTTGTAAAAGTGTGGAGACAGATTATATAAAGAAAAGTGACCTATTGAACAGGATGAGACAGATCTACAGGCAATACAAAACATGTTCATGACTATTTTTACACAAAACCATGCAAACTATGCACAACTATACAACAGTACATCTTTGAAAAGCAGAAGTAGAGCCTCCTGCAAAGCCAGCAAAAATTCAGCATGTGGTTTCTAAACGGTAAGTCAATATCAATGCACTTGTCTTTTCCAGCAGCCATTGTAAAGCACATACACCGGTAAAACCAGCTGACTGAATGTGCTCTGCTTGGGTTGCTAGGTAACAGTGGATCAATTTGGAGGTTTTTGAAACTAAATCTTGTCATTTCTTGCTCAAGAACAGCTGGCTTTTTAATAGTTTGTTTTGTTGAATGTTTGGGCTTTTTGAGACTTAGTTGAGACCCAAATAGAAGTACAAAAACTTAAAAATGTGAACTTTGCATAATAGGTCCAAGTTAAATAAAGTCAGTACTTAGAGCCTACCATAACTCCACACATCACTCTGATGAGTGTATCTACGAAACAAGATGCTCTCCAAGGCCATCCACTTGATGATTGGTGTCTGCACGTGTAAACAGAAAAATGTTTATTGGTAATCATTTAAAAAAAAGCAAACAGAAACAATGGAGATGAAAAATAATGGATGTTAAAAGACAAAAAATAATTTTCCTAAATGTCTGTTTTCCTGTTTCTGTGTCCTACAACAGGTTAAAAAAAATCATGCCATTGAACTTCTTCACATTTCCATTTGTTAGAAGAAACTTCAATGTATTTTTTAAGATTTTAGATGACATCAACAGAAAACAGAACATAATTGAAAATTAGTAGAAAATTTATGATTTAAAGAAAAATCTTTACAAGAACAACAGAGTAAATCTAACAAGCATGTGATGCAGTTAAAGCTGTCAGTCTCCTGGTTTTAACATAAACTCCTCCCTATCATTGCACAATACCGCCAACACCGTGTTACACTATAATTCCTCTGACTAAATTACCTTCTTTTAAATGTTTAATGTTTCTCTTGTGTGGCTGGTGGGAAACTATAACTTGGATACGTCATAACTTTCAACAATAGATTTCTTCATGCAAATCTTGAGGCTGAATCTGTAAAGTTGAAGACGAACAAGTGTCCCACCAAACGTCTTCCACCTGACCTATGGTTTTCTGCAGCTCCCTTAAAGTTACTGCAGGCCTTTCGGCTGCTCTCTAAGTAGTTCTGTGTTATTCTGTCACATAAAATCCCAATAAAATAAATTGAAGATTATAGTTGTATTGCAAAAAAAAAAAAAAAAAAAAAAAAACGAGGAAAAGTTCAATGCGTTTTGATACTCTTGATTAGCACTGTACATGACTCTTCTCTTAAAACTCACCTTGCCCTCATTAAAAAAGTTTTTCTTGTCATCAGAATAGAGCAGGTCCGCCACGCCGTAATCTGAAATCTGTGCTGTGAAGTTGTCATTGAGGAAAACGTTTCTGGCGGCCAGGTTTCTGTGGACAATCCTGTTTTCCTCCAGGTAATTCATTCCCTTTTGGTGAAGAAGAACAACGTGACTTGTCTTTGAAATGTGTGTGTAGAACTAAAAAAACAGAGGCTGCATTGGTCCGTTACCTTTGCTATCTGGACACACCAGTTGAGCAGCCTCTGTGGGCTCAGCTTGCTCTTGTTGTTCCTGACATGCTCCAGCATGGAACCCTGACTGCTGAGTGGGGTGACGAGTTGGAGGCTGTCGCCTGGACAGAAACCCAGCGTCCTCACAATGTTGATGTGGTTCATGCTTCCAATCGCAGTCATGTGCTGTGGAAATAATTTCCGTTACATATTAAGACTTTAGTACCTGAGCTTTCAATCACAACAAGATCTAATTCCTTTCCATACAAGTTCACACTCTTTTCAAGCTTTATTTCAAACGGATGGACAATACAAACATTTTACTGACGTTGACTTACATCTGTCACTTTGTAGAAATTTTGTCGACCTGTGCGATCATGAATCGTCCTTATAGCGACAGGCAGCTTCACTGTGTCTCCCTCAGGGATCCAAACGCCCTACGATATAAAGAGAGCCCAGCTTGAGACACTGACCAATAGGAATCAGATGTGGAAAACGAATGCTGCAATGTGTACCTTGTGGACGGTTCCAAATGCTCCGTTACCCAGAGGTTTGATCTTACGCAGCTCCGAGGGTTTGAAGATCCGAGCGTGGACTTTCTCCTTCTCCTCCAAAGGTTCGAAACTCTGAAGACACAAAGCATAAATTTATATTTTCCTCTTTAAATTCAAACAGGAGTGGGAAACCTGAGACATACATGCCGACTTACTTCACCACTCTCCATGTATCTCCTCATGGCTCGCTTACGACGGATGACGATGCTTCGGCGCCACAGAGTCGTCAGGACAAAGATGGAGAATGAAATGAAGAGTGTGGCGAGGACTCCCAATATGATGCCGGTGGTTGCTTGTCTAATCACAAGAGTTTAAAGGATGATATGCAATCAGAACCTGCTGATTTCTGATAATGCCCAAATCAAAACTATAAAAGACGTATCTAAATAAGAAATATATTACCCAGACAGGGCTCGAGGAGCAATTCCCACACAGTCCCCGATTCCAGGGCCAGTACATCTGGAGGCCAAATGCATGAAAAGTCAGTTTAAAGAAGGACGATACACATAGAGGGGTACAGATTTGTAATCATCACTCACCCTTGGGTGCAGTTCATGTGGCATGTCTCACAACGGCCTTGTTTGCTGGCATATTTAAAGATGACTTCCTCCCCGCCCAGCACACCATCGGGACACGAGGAGACGCAGTGTGGACCGTCCTGCAGGCTGGAACATGCTACACACTGATTTGCTCCCTGGAGGTAGACAAAAGACACAGAGCGGAGACAATATTTGAGCCACTAGGGGGCAGCAGTGGATCTTTGCCTAAACCTTCCTCTTCTTCTACTTTGACCAATTAGAGAACATAAGCCACCAGGCGTAAGAAAATAGCAAAGGGATCATACCGGCCCCGTGCAAGTCTTCATCCCTTCCTGGACTTTGCATTCAGGATGACACGGCAAACACTCGCCTGCCTGCGTGGCAAACTCCCTCCTATTTCTGCATTGAGAGCATTAAGAAATCTGTAAAGCACCCAGCTGAAACTTGCATCATTTATCCTAAATGAGAATTTTTTTTTTTTGAAGACCTACCCAGTGAGGAACATGCAGTCTGGCACACACATTCCTCCACGACTGTACTTGTTGCAGGAAACACACTGATCCGGCCCCGGGCCCCAGCAGCCATCAGAAGAGCACAGGGGGTCACACACATGGCCCTCCTCAACTGTACGGCAGAAGAAAGACAAATCATTGTGGCGAAGAAGCCTCAGCGTCGCTGGGATGAGGTGGAATGAAGAAACACCGGTAGGTGTGAGCACAGGACTAAAAATACATTTCGCAACACAGCTCAAGGTGTACAAACTCCTGGCTGAAAAATTACTTGTTACTGAAATTAAGCAACTATTTTAATCCATAGATTCTAGTTGCTGTACAACTTCAACAGGACATTTTGTTCCAGTTAGAAGAATGTACAGTAAGTTTAATTTCAAGTGATTCATGTTGCTTTTGTTAAACATTATTCATAAAGATATGCAATTTTTAAGCTATACCTATATATTTTTTTTTAAAGTAAAAGAAAAAACTAAACTGTGTTAATTGAACAATTTAAAAGGATTTTACAGAACAAAACATCAGGAATCAAAGGAACCTCATCTTCCTTTGTCACAGATTTTTCTTTGTGTTATTTATCTCAAATATGTAAATGATACCACGTTTTACAAAACAAACATTTCACAATATTAAGTAAAATTTTACGAAGCACAACAATTAGTTATGGGACACTAAAGAAAATAGCTGGCATGTTCAAAGAATATCAACTTTAAAAAAAGGATCAACTTTAATGACATCTTATTGCTGATATTCAGGGTGATTATTGTCCTCCAGATATAATAGCTTCAGATCTTCAGGGAAGGTTTTCTAAAAGATTTATGAGCTGTAGAAAATCATACCAGGAAGCACTCCACTCACTATCACAGAGTAGATCTTAAGATCACATAAAATCTGAAGGTCTGTAAATAATTGATGTGGTTTACAATTTTGTTGGTGCTGCAGGTCATTTCAAAAAGATGTGAAATTGTTCCCCCGACTGAATCAAAGCGCTTAATTTAAAGGTTGAATAATCCAAAAACATTCAATCTGAGATTATGCCCCTTTAATAAGTTTTAAAAGCAAATCTTACACCTGTCCACCACAGGAGTCTTTATATGTCAAGGGTGCTGTATATTTCGATTGGTGAAATGGTAAAAATGTCAAAAATGTTTAAAAAAGTTTTATTTGACAGACTTATTTTAATTCAGAGCATGTTCTTTTTTAAAGTAAAATCTATGCATTGACTCCATTAGTTCATTAGCAGGAAGCTTCTGTGTCATAAATTAGATCTCTATCCGCATTTTAATACAGTTTTTCATTCACAAAACCAGTTTACCTTAGTCACATCTTAAATTGTGAATGTTTTTAATAGTTTGTATGTTAATCATTTGTTATTTCTTGACCAGGATTGCCTTGAAAAAGAGGTTATTGATCTCAGAAGTTAGTTAAATAAAGGATAAATAAAAATAATCTTAGCTTTCACCAGCACTAAAAAGGTTTACTAAATCCATTATGACAACACTCACCACACCGATCCGGTCGCCGGTTTTCCTTGAAGTTGTTCTGCTGTTTCTGGGGACTGGAAATGATGCGCGTCCAGTTCACAGTGTTGTAGTAGCACAGCTTCTTGTTTTTGTTGATATAGACGCCGCCATCATTTAACTTCTGCAGGGAGCGCAACCCGAGGGAGGTGAGAGACTGGATATTCATCACGAGTAAAGAGTAGCCCCTGAAACAGCAGGTGATAATGTGAATCCTCATTTTTGCATGAAAGAAAATCTGAAATGGACAAACGGCTTACTTCAAAAAGACCTGTTCTGGATTATGTGGGTTCACTATTTTTAGGTTTTGCCATTTCAGTAAAAAATATAAATACAGAGGAGTCTCTGAGTTTTGAGTTTCTCCCCTGAACTTCGACAAAACAAAAACTGATTCCGATTACTTCTAGAGGTCTCCTACATCCATGTTTTAATTTGTGTTTCTTCAAAAGAAATTATACATTTCATTTGAAAATTTGGGAAATCTTTAAAGGAAGTAGACAGTGGAACAAAACAGAAGTTAATCTCATTTAAAAACATAAATGATTAGCAGGACAGATTGGTATTAAGCTCCCAATATGAAGAATCAAGTCAGAAATTAGCATTTTATTTTTCCTTTGTAAAATTGGATACCACTCTCACAATACAACAGATTTCGCCCAGGTACCAGAAGAAAAAAAAACCAAACCTTTAAACAGAAGTGTCCACCACCAGTTGAATCTCACAATACTAGCAAGGGATGAACACACACCAACACCAAAAGGAGATGCAACTTGAGGTGTTTAACATACCTTTTGTTACGGCTCCCTCCACTGCAGAAAGTAAAGATATCCCATGACAAAGAAATAAAAAAGAAAAACAGTTCAATGTTATTTAAGGTTTGTTGTGTATGCAATTAATAACAGAACACAATAATTTATGGGTCAGCGAAACAATAAGGCAAAAAAAGAAAAACATCAGCAGCTCACGTGTAAAGTTTTCTCCCTTGTATTGTTTGAAGGTTGGAAAAGACTGACAGGTTCGACAGGCTTTCAGGCCACGATTGGATGTTGAGGTAGTCTGAAAACCAAGTTGTATTTCAGACTCTAAAACACATGCAAACAATATCATAGCACCTTAAAAACACTGCTGTTGTTCAAAAACTCACCTGTAATCTCCTCCACAGTGTTAAAAACTTTCAATTTTTCTGGATCGAGGGGTGGAATATTTTTGTAAGAATCACTGAGCAAAAAAGAAGAAAGATGAAAAAAGATTATTTAATGCAAAATTCCCAGTTGGGAAACTGGTACTGAGAATGAACCCGTTTGTCGTGTCTATAAATTTAGTTCTGAATGTTTAGCTTGTAACATTAAATAATTCTGACATTTCATTTGTTCTTACCCTTTTATGCCAAGTACCGTAAAGTCAAGACCGCCCTTGATTACAGTGCAGTTGATGAAACTGTCAATGTTGGTTGCATCAACGGTTTTGCTGTTCTGTTTTTCTGTGCCGTCACAAACTGTAAAAAAAAAAAAAAAAAAAAAATGGGAGAAAAAAATAAAATAAAATGAAACCACCAAGAAACACAATACTATGTTGCCATAATTAAAACAGGTGATCAACAAAGAATTAATTTTACACTTTCAACCACAAGTATAAATACTCCATTAGCTTATTACTAGGCTTCAGACACATCAGGGATCAGCAGGTTTTGTCATTTGCACTTTCAAAATTAAGTTTTGAAAGTGCTCTTTAAATGCTCTTTAAAATAAAGGCCTCACTTTTCCTCACAGAAATGACTTAGTATAGAAAATGTATTATTGCTGTTTTAAAGGAAAACTCACAGAAACGTTATATCAGTGGAAAGTTCTGATGCAGTTAGAGTTAGCTGGTACATTCCTGTTAGCTAAGATGCTAATCTTAAAAATGAGCATTTTAGCAAACAGTGCCTATAATAAAGCACTGCTTGTGCTTTATTATAGGCTAAATAACAAAGCACTAACAAGAAAGGTTTAGTTTTTCTTTCAGATTAGGAACTGGTAGCATTTTAGCTAAGCACAGCATACAAGTTTGATAATACAGATTAGCAACATGTTAGCTAATGCTAGCTTATTATCGAATGCTAGGAGATTGTAGTGTAACAGATTATGTACATTATCGATAACTAACATGCTAATGCTAGTATGTCACCTACTATTAAAATTTAAACTTCTTAATTATTTTAACCTCCATTAGCATTGATAATATTAACTACTGTTGGCAACACTGCTGTTACGAGCTTGTTCTCCTTTACTTGAATGTTACTGTGCACAATAAACCATAATTTGGTGTAACAGATATTTCTTGTTATTAAAAGCAACATGCTAATATTGCTGCTTGTAAAGCGGTT
The DNA here is from genome assembly GCA_010277015.1 of Poeciliopsis turrubarensis. Classification (NCBI taxonomy): domain Eukaryota; kingdom Metazoa; phylum Chordata; class Actinopteri; order Cyprinodontiformes; family Poeciliidae; genus Poeciliopsis; species Poeciliopsis turrubarensis. The sequence goes on along the minus strand of VMRN01000024.1, from coordinate 173,765 downwards.
ACCTTTGGGGCAGAGTCCTCTACAAGGCTCGCATTGCTTTGCTCCATTTTTGTCCACCTCCTTTTTGTCTGCAGGGCAGTTCCTTACACATGAGCTGCCATCCACCAGAAAGTTGGCTGTTCAAAAACAGAAAATGACATCAATGGAAACTGTGCACTGTGTCCATTATGTTAGCTGCTATAAGCTAACACTTACAGCAGCAGAATGACCAGAGCATTATGACCATCATACTTATTTAAATAAGTTTATATACTGTCAGTGTTTTTGGTAAGTGTGTGAGTATAAGACAGCATGTGTGGGGACTCACGGGGGCACTGGGCCACACAGATAGAGCCATACTGGTATTTGGCATTGGGATTGTCCTCCATTTTGAATGTATGCTTGTTGTAGATCAGAGTCTGGGGACACTGGAACACACATGATCCTGAGTTGTTGAAGTTCTTGCAAGCCTGTAAGATGCAACATAAAATAACAATTAGGTGCAAAGGTTGTGCATTTGTATGCATGTTTTCATTCTTTTGCACCTGAAGTGGTTAATTGTTATTTATGACTGCTCTAAACATTTATTTAGAAATTTCTTTTAAACTTTTTAAAAATGATTTTGAAGCTCATTAAGCAGCTCCTAGTAAATCCTTGTGACTGTCAAAGATCGGAGCAGGTGGAGATGTTTAGCAGCAAAGCATAGTGTCATAAATTTCCTCACTAAAAGCCTTTTTATATCAGTTGGAGTAAACAGTGCAATACTTCGACCAAAAACTTGATCAAAAAGTTGATTTGTTTATTTTATATAAGCTGGTTCCTGTCTGAAATCTGTTTACTGTAAGTTTTAGACTCACAAAGCAGTCTGTATCCAGGGGCCCGTTGCAGCCACCAGCACATTCAATGTGGCAACACTCGCTCGGGTTTCTTCCGAAGCATCGGCTGTTACACTGAGGCGCACACACAGTCTTTGTCACTGAAACAGAGAAGGAAGTTTGTTGAGCTTCCAGTGAAGTGAGAGTAAAATGTGGCACACAAAAGTCAATGAAATGTGAATTAGCGCTGAAGTTTGAATTAGTATACAGTGAAAGAGTTAACTCATCGAGCTACAAAGAGTTGTCTTTTTGGCATTTTCATAACGAGAGTTGAGTAGCAAAATTAACGAATAAGCGATAGAGGTTTATTTTCTGTCACTCACAGGTCTGGCAAGAGTTGCTTCCTGGTCCCCAACAAGGCCCATTCCCACAGGCCTCATGACAAGGTTCTGGAAAATATTTCTACTGTTAGTAGATGCAGTTTTACAAAGCAAGTGAAAACAAATCAAAGCGAAATCAGGTTTCAGCGCTTACATCATACATGCAAACTGATTTACTTGTCAATTATGTTTTCTGTTTGTACGTAGGCATCTTTAAAAATGAGATATAAAAATATTTATTTATTTTGGTTATTCAGTTCAATAAGTTAAAGTCACAAACATCATGGAGTCATTACGTGCAGAGGAATGTGTTTTAAACCCCCCCTTTTTTTTTTTACATATTTGTTTAAAATGTCACTGTGTTGTGACAGTAAGAGACAGATAATCGATCAAAAGTTGAGCTCCTCTGCCTTCTCCCGGCGCTAACTAGAAACATTGAATCAGAGCCAAGAGGAGGGTCTAAGCACTGTCAATCATCCCCGTGTGTGCGCCACTCACCCTTTCCTTCTTTCTCTGCTTAGATAGAGCTTCTCCCCATCAACAGAGCCTGACATGAGTGCTAGAGCTAGTTAGTATGGCCACTGATGATGGCGGATAAACAGCTTTCCTGTAATCCTCTGCCATTACCACATTTACAAGGGCATTCATGGGGATGCCTGACAGTGCTAAGACATGCCTCCTGGCTCTGACTGGTTTTGTTTGTTGCTTTTGACTGGGAGTGTTGCATTTCTTCATAAAACAATAGCAGCACGGGGAGGATGTGGAGGAGCTCGATCTTTTCACAAAGTCTCTGTCTCATGACATACTCTGACGACATGATGACAGTTTTAACAAAAACATACTTTTTCGAGACGTTTTTGCACATCAAGTCAGACTCACTTTCAGGACCGTTCTTTTGGATCATAATCTTAGCTGATGCATCCTTCACTATGTCGAGCCAGTTCACCTGTGGAGCGTAACTCAGGTACTTGTTGTCATATATCTGGACGCCTCCTTCTAGTATCTCTGTGGGCGGCACAAATGCAAATGTGTGGAAAAGAATGAGAATTATCAGAGCAAGCCCGGACAGGCCCATGACTCATCCTATCAGACGTTGACTCTCACTATTTACTACAGCGCGTATAAAAGCAGTTCAGCGGTACAGAGCTCGGTACGTTGACAGTTGGGCGGTTGTACACGACACATTCCAGCTACCTCACCAACAGACGGCATTCTGGAGGGTGCGGCTTCGCTGAGAGCGTGTGAGAGCTCCAACAGTAACTGAGGGCCATATCCAGCTCTTATCTGCTCTGTCTCAGCCTCCCACACTTTAAACACACAGCGTACCTGTGAGGTTTGTCAAGCCGAGCTCCTGAAGGCCGTGTTGGCCGTCTTTCTTGTAGTTGAGCATCACGGCCAAGGCGTAGCGGTCCTCATAAAGATTGTTTCCCCTTATCACACGCAGGTTATCGAGAGGGAGACGGCTGAACTCATTCATAGCGAGCACAACGTGGCCCGTCACTTCCTTTATAGACTGCAAGGTTCAGTAACAGAAAACACACGTTAGACAACGAGGCACATAAATGCGTTTCAGCCACAGGTAATGATCTCATGGTGACATCATCTCCACTGATTTGGTGCACAACTTCTCAGGGAACATCAGCGTCGGAATGTTTCTGGCACCGGTTGATTCTACATCCATGTCTGGACTGGTTAGTGACATTCTTCTAGTGACACATCTGTGAAAGGATTACTAATAATCTGCTCCACGCAGAGGCCGATGTTCCCAGGCTCACCTGCAAGAAGCTGAAGTCCCGGGTGTGCTGCATCAAGATGATCTCGAGGTTTCCCATCACGATGTTGCAGCCGGTGTATCGCTCCTTCATCAGTTTGTAATGGTTCTCCGGGTCTCCTGTGGTGCTCATGCCATTCTGAGTGCCAGAGCAAACAGCCACTGGAGAAATAAAAAAAAAAAAAGAGACCCCTATTATTTCAAACGTTTCTCTTATTTTCTATTGCACATTCTATTGCAGGAACCAACTTCAACCATTCAGTGATTGCATCAGCAAAACGAAGATTCAGAATGAAAATGAAAAGAAGCCACATCCAAAGGAAAACTACTGCTTTTGTTTTGGGAGCACGTTCGCTTCATTCAACCGACCCCAGAAAACTTCCATCGACAACAAATATGGACATAATTTGCTCTCTTGTTAGTGGTGCCAGTTCCTTACATTTGAAGAATTTCGAAACCATAAATCCTTAGAATGCAGTGACACTGCGTCACAGCAAAGGTAAGAGACCAGTGACATAATAAAGTCAAACTTGTGTAAATTTATTCTCTTCAAAACTAATTTTGAACTTTAGTTTTAAAGATAATGCTGCAAATATCACTAAAAATGAAATAAAACCAAATAAAGGGAATAAAACAATAAAAGTCATCACCTCTTGATCAGCTAAGATTAAGTATTTAACACCTATTGTCAGATCCAGATTATGTCACTTCATTTAAATAATTGCGTGTAAAAATCTTCTTTGTGAAATATGAAGGGCTTTTTTTAAAAATAGTTTGTAAAAACAAAACAAATACCCTGCTCCTTAAGATGTTCATTTGAGCATATGTGAGGGGAGAACTAACACAAAATGCACAAACAGTTTCACGTTTTTATTTTGAAATAAGTTTGGAAAACAGTTATAATTTCCCCCCTTATACCCAATTATCCACTGCTTTGCATCAAATCAGATAAAATCCTAAAAATAAACTGAATTTTATGGGATAAAATGTGAAAACATTAAAAGGGCGTGGATACTTTTGCAAGTCATTGTTATTTGTCTCTTCATAGTGAGAATCAGCAGAGTATTTTCTTACGTAAAATGTGTTCAGATTCGTATATGGAATTGTCTCGCAAGGGGGAAATTCATATCTTTAGTTGTTTAGAAGAGAAACAGCACAACAAATAACTCAACGATAGACACTTTATGGATGTCTTAACGAGGCATTCATGAGCAAACAGCGTGCTTTTTTCACAAAGACTGTTTTATGCCATTTTACTACAAGAGGTTGTGTTTGTGTTGGTGAAAAATGAATGGATGTACTGTAAGAGTGTGAAACAAGTTGAGAATTGTGTTCACGTCCTTCTGCCCAACAAACACCCAGAGCCTTGTTGATGGTCTGTGGGAGTTCAGCCAGTCAGCATCACCATGAGGCTGCTTTGCCATTCAAATAGCAGGGAAACACGGGAGACGATGCAGAGAGGAAAACAACGACGACAAACTCAACGTGACCAAGTGTCGCATAGAAACACAAAAACACTGCCAAGCACATTTAATGACACAAGGAAATTACCTAAAAAAACACCTTTTATTAAAACAGCTTCATCTCAAACTTAAAAACTGTAGAAAAACCTGCCCTTACATTTGAGTACATATATTTAGAAAACTCTTATTTACCTACATATTTGTTTTTAATAAAATCACCAGTGACAATACAAAAGAAGGATCTTAGAGCATTTCTCTTTCTACCGTCTTTCTGCATTGATCAGTCTCGACTCCATTTTAATCTCCTTTGTTCTGATCACTGAGATAGAAAAAGATTATTTTGTACCAGATGACCAAAGCCCAGTTTTAGTTAAAACTCATATGGTTTAGCGAAATATTCAAGCAAGATATTGATAAAAAATATTCCTATGTCATTTATTTTGAAGGGTACTTGCACTACATGTACAGTGAGTTTTGGTGTTGGTTTTGGGGATCGTGTTAATAAGTTATAAATATATAAGAAAAACAAGCTGAACTTTTAAAAAGTGTATTTTTGTGATTTCTAATCTGATTCATGCTGAAAAGAGAAAGACTTTCAAAAACTAATGCATCTTATTGCTGAAACATAAGAACTCTGTACAGCTAAAAAACACAAAGAGATAAATCTGAAATTGTGTTTTTAAGAAAATAAACCTTTAGCATGCGTTCATTTCTGATTCTATTGAATAAAATAACTCTGAGCTGCACAGCTGTTTTTCAATATTTATTTCAACAAATTTGAAATAAATATTAGATTTGAATACCATTTCTAAAACAGGAAACGAGACTCTCAAAATAGCAGGCAGCCGACAACAGGATCAACAGGATCAACAATCATTAGTAAAAGACTAATGATTATTAACTCTAGAGCACACCCAGGTCAAAGCCCACTGTAAGTGTCCTTCTTTTATTAATTAATGAAAAACATTGCGGAGGTTTTGTTTCACAGGAATAACTGCACAAGGTATTATTTGAAGCATTCAATTCTGGCGAAGTCTCCTGGAAATGAAACTATGTTAATGCGAAGTCCCCTGAAGGAATGGAAAAAGCACTCTGTTTGTTCAAGTGCGACAACGAGCTTATCAGCGATTATAAAGTCATTCTCAGGGTTGCTTAAGAGTTTCTGAGAACACTGGGTTCACTTGGCTCTGACTTGGTAACAAGAACATTAAAAAGTTCAGTAAAATAAAACAAAAGAATCTCTTCGCTTGATCTTTTTCTTAGTCAGATGATTCTTCAGTTTCGATCCTTCGCCTTTCTGATGTAACGAGTTTGTTTGTCTGTTCTGTTCAAAGATTGTTTTTCAGCAGCGGCGTTGTAAGCTCTCACGAACAAGACATTACATAGTCATCAACAAACTGAAAATCAGGATGATCAAACCCAAACTTTTCAGAGACAATATTTGAGCCATTTAGTCAACTAGTGCGGGAATTCATAAGTGAGGGACTGTTAAAAAGGTAACATATATTGCGTGCCGTTCATAATTTTCTTATTTGTTATAAGTCCAGATTGGTCCGTCTGGTGGAGTGGAGACCAGACGGCCAAGCTGAAGCCCATTCCTCCCATCTTAAAGCTTCTCCACTCTCCAGAATTTCACAGCAGTTTTAGGATCTTGTGCTCATTTACTTTTTTTCTGTCTCGTAATTTCTCTAACTGCAAAAGTTTGACATATTCACTTCTTATTTGGTGTTTGACAGGGAAGATGATTGGTTGCAGGCCATCGTCTAATTTGAGTTCCCATGCAAAAATCCAGCAGCTTCTGTGTAAATAATGGACCAAAGCAAAAGTAAACTATGGTGCAATTGCTCATGAAATAGCCTTTGCATAAACCACAATGACGTTTTTGAAACTGGAGATCTTTTTAAGATGTCACAAGTCTAATGTGGTCTTGGGTCCTTTTAGAGGGAAAAGGATTGACTGACTCTTGACTCTGAGAGTCACTTCAAACATCTTTCTTTTGTATAAATCCAGTCTAGTTAGATCCAGAAGATTAATCGACCAGCTATACTTCTACAGACTTCTGCCACCTTGGAAAAAACCCATCTAAAAATAACTTTATAGCAATTCATACAATCTCTGTTTTTGTACCTTTAAGGTACTTTTCCATTTTTCTACAGTCATTCACACAGAGGAATGTATTTTTTTACACCGGAAATGGATGTTGGATGTGGTGCACCCCCAATGATCTCCTTCTGAAACATGCAAAGAGGATTTAACATGTTGAGATGTTAAACTCAGAGTAGCTACTATTAGAAAAGCATAAAACTCAATGACACTGTAGTTGTTTTAAGACAAAAGAGCCCACTTTGGACTCTCCCAGGTAACTCTACCCACAAACCAACTAATCTAGATTTGCACTAAACCATTGCAGGTCATTTATAAAGAGCTCATAAGCTTTTACCAGAATCTCAATTCAAAAGTCTTGCACTGTTCCTTTAACTCATCTTGAGGTCCCCCAGTTTCCACAGTGTGAGATTAATTTCTGCAATGAAATATTATACAACTGCTGTCAAAGAGGAAGTGTTGGATTTTCTTTTCTGGACCTCAACCAACTCCAAGTCAGAACAACAAGTTATGATTTCTCAGAGTTTAGGATTTCACGTTAGATAAGGTGAGATGGAAAGCTAAAAGAGCTATGAGGAAATTCATATGCCAAAGCTTCAAGCTAGAACTCTGTGACCCATTTCGTGTGTGACTGATCTGCGTCGCTCATTCACAGCTAATGCAGGTTCCAGGAGGGATGACAGGCGACATCAGCGGCCTCTTTCAAGGAAGAGCAAAAAAAACAACGCTTTACAGGAGACATTATTTGCAGTTCCACCATCAAAAATTGTTTTATTAGCTTTTTGCACTTACTACATACCTCAAAAGTGCATTTGCGTGCATGTCTGTGCAAACACAAGGAAGAGTCCTGTTATATAAACTTGTCACACTTCCCTATAATTACTGGATTCTGCTAGTTGTTTTTGCCAAGAAAGAAAAATGTGCAACTTTTGGTTGTTTCTTTTCATTTTGCATATTTGTTTAACTTTAATCCATCTGTGTTGATTTGTGCATCACAATGTATTTATTTTTGTCAGATTTTCAGGTTGCTACTCCCTGTTTCTTTTATTTCTGACATAGTTTCTGTCATTTCTAGTCATTCCCCATTAGTGTCACAATTCATGCCTGTGCTGTGCTCACAATATCAGACTAACCCGAGTCTTGAACCAGTAATCACCCTTCTCTGTATTTATACTCCCGGTTTGCATTAATTTTTTTTTGTCAGACCTTCCTTTTACCTGCTTAGTGGCCTAAAGCTTTTTTTCATCTCTGGTGTTATGTAATGTTCACATTACTGGCAGGGTTTTTGTTGTTGTTTTGTCTTTTTTTCCCCACTGAAATAATGTTTTCCTATCATTGTGACTGCCTCCTATCTACTCTTGGATCTTACAGATGCTCAAAACGTAACAAAAAGTTCTGTTTTTTGAACCCTTCTCATGTTTTAAACTCTTAAACTCGCTGTACACATTTTCTATTTCTATAGCGAGCGACTACATTATTCATTTTGTAAATGCTTTCTTGGGAAGGGAGTGCCACGTTTTCAAAATGACATTAAGAAAACCCTTCTGCAGCCTGTATTTGAAATTATATGACTTTATGAGCCACTCGACCGTAATGCTGTTTATCTGTGAGCAGCTCGATGTTATCAGTTGATGACTGAGCTGTTGACTATATGGCGCTTCAGCTGCCAGAAACACCTGTGAGCGCGTTATGTTCGAGAATTTTCCACCTGGTGTCGTATGCGGCGTACGCATGTGGAACAGGGTGACAAGCCAGAGTAGAATTACACAGAACAGAATGTGACAGATATGGCGTCTTCATATTTACAGAACACACAGACTGCAGATTTTTTTTTTTTTTCTATCAAGGGAGGACATCTTGAGTCAGCTGATGGATGATGAAGGGGAAAAAAAGGGAGGACATGAAAGGCGATGAGTCAATACAGAAGCAGGGATTAACACAATGGCTCTACTCTGAGTGAAAAGCAAGAGTAGATGTGTGTCTGCAAACAATCTGTGTATTTTTCCCACTCTTAAAAAAGAGTCCCCACCACATTGCAGCCTCACTAAGTATCAAAAGCCAAACGAACTCTCTGTTGCATGGCATCACTGTCCCCCTGTGCTAACTTGTAACCTGACACAATAATGAAAGCATAGCGTGGATTGGGTTTGGCTGGTTTTCTTTTTTCTTTTTTTTCTTCTTTTTTCATTCATCTGTTACCAAGGCTTCAGAAGAATAGAGGGAGGAGGAGATAAACAAGTTCAATAGAAGCAGAGGAGACGCTGACTGTTGTAAACAGAAACTTGGCACAGCGCAGCAAGAGATTACTGCATACCTTGAGCACACGCTCGTGCATCTGCAAACACCAGGAAAAATACCTGAACACACAAGCTGGTTCACTTCTGTATTGACTCCCCTGTTTACAGGCAGATGTTGTGCATAAATCGAATTGAAGATACTTCTTGTGTTGCCGGTGTGAGTGACTTTAATGAACTTGCAGCGAGTTTCCTCACATCAATCACTCCCGTCAAGCTCAATCCCATGTTTGCGTTTCGATGCATGCATCTGAAAATCCCTTTGACAAAAACTAATGAAGTTACGTTTTAAATCTTTGTTCAAGATATTTTATTAACCTTTGACATTTGTCAGTAAAAGCAAAAGTCATGCGCTGTTCCTCATTGCACAATGACAACACTAATAAAGGAAACCAAACTGACGAACCTGCAACATGTTTGCTGACAGGATTGAGTAACATGTTATTCTGAGTTTATGCTTAAAAGGATGAGGAAAGCAGTTAATTAAAGCCATCGTTTCATAAGAGAAATGTGCAGAAACACAACACACTGTTTTTATTTCCAACTCCGCGTGTAAAATCCTTTGAAATGCAGGAATGTTTTATTGTTAGCACTAAAAAGTTTGTTACAACTTTTCTTCAAGTGAGTGTTGGAGATTCTGTGTGAGCTGGTAAGACTTGCAAAGAACATCATGCAACCTTTGTCACAGTTTCAGTGGCTTTTAACCGTCTTTAATAAGTGATCAATTAAATTATTTGGCATTAATTATTAATATTTGCTTTAATTTCCTGAGAGCGGATATGTGGAACTTTCTAGACAATTTTTTTTGTACCCTTTTCTTGACTTATCTGCTTTGTGCACATGCCATGTTCTCTTATTCTTTCTATTTTGGACATTTAATAAGATCATCAAAAAACACTTAAACTCAAGGTTGGATTTTTGAGAAATGTTTTCAAAAGGATGCTAGTTTATTAAAAGTAAATGTATGTATGTATTTATTTTTCTTTTCGCATGTTTTAGCTTTCGGAGACGTGCAGTGTTCCGTAAACAGAAAAAAAAGGATGTTAAGTTGTAAAAATTTTCATTTATGTTGCTTTTTTTCATTTAGACTAACACGCTTAATTCATTTGTTTGGCAGGATTCCCATTTTAAAAGTTGGGAAAAGAAAGAGACGCCCCTGTTTTGTTAATCATCTACAAAATAAGGAGTCACAAACAAGACATTCCCTATATCTTAAGCAAAAATATATTACTTAAATGCCTCATTTACTTTATAACAGCTGTGAGAGATTTTGACAATGGTAAAAACTATTCTTGAAGTCAGTAATAACAATTCCCAAATTTTCAGAGTAAGATTATGTGATGGTAAAATAAAGGCGGATATCCTTTAAGATTTCAGTCACAGATGCTTGACATGAGGCGTAATAAATGTGACTTAAATGTCAATTTAAACATCAACTGCAGCAGATTCTGGCTGCTGTTCTCCACACACATTGATCTCATTTGAAAAGCACACTTCATAATCTTTCCCGTTTCAAAAGCTGCCTAAAATAAATGGGCCTCCATGTCATGTCACGTTTAAACCGACTTCCAAACAAGATGTCATGTTTACTGCTTCTTGGATTATCTGTGAACTTACACATGGCTGAAAAATGAAGGTAATTCATAAAGGTGCATTTTATGGGAATAGTTAGGTATCTCAGTTTTGCGTCACTAATAATGTGTTTGAAAAAACAAAAAGCTATTTTTTGATAACATGAAAGACTGAATTTACTTAAATAAAGGTTGAATTTACTGTCACTACAGAACATTTTAAGTTGCTTAGTGTGTAAAGATTGAGATGAGAAGCTAATTTCTTGCGGCCATTCTCAAAATTAAGGAGATAAACACAGATTAGCTTCATTTGATTATTATGTTTTCTTGTCTTTTCCATTTTTAAAAGTAGCTGAACTGATTATAGTCTTCTGTGTCACAGCATGGAAAAAGGATGTCACAAATTATTGATAAAAAGTTCCTCTACAGTTCAGTTTAAAAGGTATAAATAAAACAAACACTTCAGTTACATTTATGTTCGACATCATTACAGTCATCATTAGTGTTGAACTACTGATTTTATTAAAAACTAAATAATTATTTCTTTTTGTGGGATTTTTTCCCCATCTACTCAAATTGAAAATTGTATTTAACTTAACCAATATAGTTTGGTTCACAGTAAATGTGGCAGGTAGATGTAAAACAAAAATGAATATTGAAGTTTTGCGTTAAGATTTGTGTAAAAACAAAGGCTAAAAAAAAAATCAATAAAACATTTTGGAGTTGACAATTGAAACTTAAATAATATTGCAAAACTTGTCAAATGAAAAGAGAAAATTAACTAACTAGCCAAAAAACCAAACAAAAAAAACAGAAAAATCATTTGAACATTTTGCGCTCCACTAGCGAGGAGAGCTAGCGCTTCTCCACCATAAACCTTTTTTGTTCGTTACATAAACTTTGGGCAATTCTGGATCAATGATTTAGTGAAGTTTCACTCGCGTTGGATTAAAAAGCTTTCCGGATCAAATATTAGAAACTAATACCGCTTCTTTCATCTGTTGCTTTCATGAAATCTTTTGAGTTTGACGTTTACCAGAGGCTCTGTCACCTGAGCAATAGATGACCTCATGTTCACATTGTTGTCTTCACAGACACTCTTTAGTCACTAACAACCAGGTGGCAACAAGAACACAAGGTCAAAGTTCACACACACAGATTCAAATCACAACATGCCTTCACCCATACGCTTAAGAAGCAACATATTTACTTAAGCACTGAACTCCTCTAAAGTGCGTGCTGGGACTGTTTGAATCTTTTCCTCTCAGTCTGTCTGACTGGAGCAAAGCGAAGCGTTTACTCAGAGCCGGCCCAAGTTACAAGTGAACTCAGCTGCTGCTTAGGGCTCTCAAACCATTGGGGGTCCTTCCATCACTGCTTGAATTTTAACACAAACCACAGGATGACATCATTTAGATTTACTAGTGAAAACGAGAGCAGTTTTCAGTTTGATTCGAATGTTTCAGATCAGAGGAATGAACCAATTTTCAAATTTTTAAAAGTAATATTCAAGGTATATTTCAGCCTCCAAAGCTAATTCTGCCTAAGGCCCTGTAAAAGCTTGGACCGGCCCTGTCTTTAATCTGCTGCTGAAAACCCCAAACTTACACAATCAGTCACTCAGCATTTTACCCGGCAACAAGTGAAGCAGCATATTTGTGTTTCGATGTTAATCTATGTCTATATTAAACATTTCTATGAAGTAAAATGTCACACAAGACATTTTGTATAGAAAATTACTACACTGCTATATTTACACCATAAAATAAACAAATACATAAGTTTACTCTCAGCACTATTTTGTATCCAAATGTAAACGATAATCAAATTACAGCTTTTCTTTATTGATCATTTGATTATTTTGTTTGTAGGATCTCAAAACATGGTAAACAATACACATAAAAATCTGAAAGTGAGCTTTTGATTTTGTATTTGGTGTCTTTTGATCCGACAGCTCTGAAAAAATAACACAGCACAACCGACTTTCTCCAGAAGTCGCTCTTGGTGAACAGAGTTGATCTACGTCTGACTTAATCTGAGAATAAATCCAGCTTTTCTGTGAAGGCCGCAGAGATTAAATGGAAGACTTTAGTGAACAGCAGCATCATAAAGACGCAGAGAAGCTTACAGAGAAGTTATGTTTAAAAAATTAAATCCCAAACTTTGGATATCTTACGCCGTTTAATCTATTGTCTGAAAATGGAAAGAGTTTGGGACCACTGGTAACTCTGGAGGAGCTACAGAGTTGCTCTGCGCAGATTGGAAGTAGGTAGATAGACAGACAGATTTTCTCTTTTTCCGACCTACTTTTACTTGACAGCCAAGTCTGAGCAGTTTCTCTACTATCGATTAAAGCAAAAACAAAGGTGTTTTCAACATTTCTCAGATAACCTTTTCACAATCCGGGGCACATAACTTCAGCCTGACTGCGACTCCTGCGGTGGTTAAAAAGGTTGGGCTCTGTCGCAAAACCTTGAAACAATTGAGACAAACATGATAAAGCACACAGAGTCGTGGGAGAGGTGCAGGTGACTCACAGCAAACAAGTTTCACGTTTGCAGAACAGGTTTTTTTTTTTTGGTTTTTTTTTTTTTTTTATGAAAAGCTGGTGTCCTCCCACCGCGATTGAATCCCTGTCTGCTGTGGGAGTGGGGGCTATCGCAGAGTAAATGTTTTAGCTTATTAATAAGGAACATAGTGTGTGTGTGTGTGTGTGTGTGTGTGTGTGCGTGTGTGTGCGTGTGTGTGTGCCCACCTCCATCCGTGTCGGCGCAGCAGAGCTGGAGAGCGCACAGCAGCAGGACGCAGAGCACCTGCTGCACCTTCCTCATGAGAGCAGTCATCCTCACTCAAATATCCGGGCTCACGAATTTCAAACAAACAAACATCACAAGATCATCTGGAATGGAGAGGGGGGTAGAAATACTCCTCCGGCATCCAAAGCTGTCCTGCGGGATTTCAACCCGAGACTGTCCATTTAGATCAATAAATTTCTCTTCGACTAATTCTGGTTTCCTCTTTTTCTTTTCTTTCTTTTTTCCTTTTTCTTTTTAACTCCTCCTCGCTTTAAGGAGATGGTAATTGTTCAAAATCTGCCTCGAGAAGGAATCCTGAACGTGTTTTCAGCTTGGCTGCGAGCTGCGAGCTGGAAGTTTACGAGCCGTCTGCGCCGGTCCGACCTGGAGGAATCACTGCGGCTCAGTGACAGCAGCCAATCAGCGGCGGGAGCGGCGCTTTTCGCCGCACTGATTTATGTGGGCGGGGCTTGTGCGCCTACCTGGAACCCGAGCTCAGAACACCTGACGCTTCTTTTCAAACGTTTTAAATAGTCAAACAGCTTAAATTAAAAAAACAAAGCAGATTTCTGATGATTATTAATTAACAACTAAAATATTAAGTGTTCAAATCGTTTATTCTCTCTGCTGTCAGGCGACTGTTTTATTTTTATTTCCTCCAGATCTCACTTTCAAGAGGGACCTGGGCAGAAATCTGCAGCACACAACAACCTGGCTACAAAACATGTACGGTGTTTTTATTTTCAAGTCGTTTTGAGTGTTTTCTTTTCTTCTTCTGATCAATATGCGGTTTGTTTCATTATATTTTGAGACATACAGACAAATTCAAAACTGTAAAGTTTCATTAACTTCATCAGGAAGTGAAACATTATGTAGATCAATCACACTCAGACTGATGTTTTGAAGCTTTTACTGCTGTTAATTATTATAATTTTCCACTTACAGCTAATGATAAGATAAAAAAAAAAACAATGATTAAAAAAAAAAACCCAAAAAACATTTGAACTCAGACTTAAAACATTTTAAGTAAACAGAAATAGGGCTGTTTTAAAAAAAAGGGCTGTTTTTATTCTGACAAACAAGCATCATCGGATACATGTTCCAATTTACTGAATGTGACTGCATGTTATGTTTGATTTATTAATAGTTTTGTTTGAGAATGCACCTTTGAAAATGAAAGAGTTTCCCAAAACCTCAACCTGTGGGTCCAGGGTTTCAGGTCCTATTAAATCTTATACAGTTACTGGTCCTATTAAATTTAATAACTACTTCTTCCACTTTTGGCGGCAGCAAATGCCATCGAGCGCTTGCAATAACTACATTTTAAACAAAAATGTCTCTAATTTATGGTGTAAATCCGGTAAAATTTGTATTCATAGAGTAAAATTCTTCATAGGTCATTTTTATATTTTTTCATATGACGAAGCAGATTGCCTAAATGTGTCAGAACAAAATGAATAATAATGATAGAGTGACTGAGTTTATGAGGGTTTCACCTGGCACACAGGTTTATAGGTTGCATTAGTGAAGTAGAAGCCGGTATTTAACCTTTGACCTATTGGATTCTTTGCTAGGGTGGGTCGCGTCCAGTTGCTTTACCTCCAGTAGTCCAAAGTGAACACCAGCACAAAACGACAAATTGAATCTCATGGACTGAAGATAAACCACTGATATGTGAAAGAGAGTGAGAGATTTGCAGAAGAGAAAACCAGTATAAAATAAAATAAAATAAAATAAAATAAAATAAACAGCATCAGGAGGCACTTCTGCTCAGGTAGTTATAGATTTTTAAGGAGGATTGAAAAGTAAAATCCTCTAATTTTGTCCTCCACTGCAAATCTAATGACTAATCTGTGACAGAAACTGAAATTTGATGCGCTCTCCCAATCAGACTGAGTTGCAGAACCGCTGGTGTCAAAACCAGACTCATAATATTTTAACAAAGGGGAGAAGATCAAAGTTCTTCTTCATGTTTTGTTCGTTAAGTTGATTGAGACAGATGGACAGAAGTCAATAAATGGCGTCAGTACATCAGGAGTGCAGACAGTCAAAATGAGACTGTACAGGTGTCGGATGGTAAATTAGCAAAATATATCATTATATATATCAGAATTACACATAAAAATTTTATTATTTCCGTGGAAATAGCGATGATAAAAACTGCTCATTATATTTTGCTTCCAAAAGAGAAAGAGACTACATTCACACTGCAGCACGAAGTGATCTGAATCATATTATTTTTTTTTTTAATCTTTTGCTTTTATGAGCTTGTATTTGAAGCAGTATTTATTATAGTTTCATATTTTTTTCACACTAATAAAACAATAATTTTGACAACTAAACTGAGGTGAAAAATCAAAACTAAAATCTTTGCTCCTCACAGAGGCAAACCTCACACATGTGAGGAAGCAGTCAGCTCTAAACAGACTGGAGCGACCAGATCGGCGTCCGATGTTTCCAGTCAACCAGTCAACATAGAACATCCCAGTCCAGAGCCTCAAATGGCACAGAGAGGGTTCAACACAGTGGATGCTTAGCTAAGATAATTACTTTAAAAGATGGCGGCTGCAGCAGCTCTTTAACTGTATTGATGTTTCAGGATCAGTGTGTTCAAGGTTTAAATATCTCTGCAGAGGACTTTGCATTTATTCCAAGTCTCTTTTCTGACAGCTTCTCTATTACGCCTTGTAACGTGTCAGTCGAAATTGTTGTGATCTCTTGTTTTTCTTCTTGTTCCTTCGTGTAAAATGGGTTTTATCATCTCAATCAGACGGGGTGAGTCAGCGTCTCACTCGTCACCTAAAGACACTCGTCCTGTCCACTGCAACAAATAACAACAGCAACGACTAAGATCGCTTTAAATGCTCCTCTTTATCTGTTACTCATTGTTTGCTGGCACGACTCTCCTCTTTGGCCTCCCACAGAGACTTTGACCTCTGCCACTCCTTTCTGCTGAAGTTCTTGAGGTGTAAGATCACTTCACTGCTGCATCACAGCGTTGCTGCTGCCACCAATTCACTACTGGACTTAGGACCATGGCTTGTGCAAAATAACAGCAGGAGGTTGTTTAATTTGCTTGTAAGAAGCGTCACTTCCTGGTTGAGATAAGCTATCTTGCTTTGGTTTAAAAACAACAGAACCTGAGTAGAAAAAACAACAACAACAACCTAAGGAGTGGACAAGCGGGCCAAACCGCTCTGCGGTAACTGGTTCTGCCTGCACGGCCAGTCGCTCTCAGGAACACAAACATCTTGAGTTGTTCCATCCAACAACATCGAAAATGTACGGAGGAAAAAAACACAAACCTTTGTATTACTTTCCTGTAAGGAGGTAAAACGGTTGTAGAAGACAAAGGTTAATATTTCACTAGTAACAGGAAGGGATTATAAAATATAAAACTGCTTCTTATTCCTGCAGATTACTGCAAGAAAAAAAATATTTGAACACAAATCAAATCTGTCAGATCTAAATTAGGGACTCTCCAAAGGTTTATGATGTGAAAAAAGTCAAAGAAAGTGACCTGATACTGAAAAAGGTCCAGGTGAAAATGTGTCTTAATCAAAAGAACAGATTGTTTAAGATTATTTAAAGTGCTATAAAAAGCTTTGTAGCTGGTTCAAAACATGTTATGAAAGCTAATTATATTTCTGTGTTGGCTTTGTCTGAGGTAATTTCCTGTTCAAAGACGTAAAAGCCCATTGACTTATTTCACCCCGTCTCACTCCGTCTGGTTTATTATGGAGTCAGTCCACACCGTGCAGCTGTGACAGGCTTTCCACAAGGGTTAGATACATGTGTTTGTAGTTTTTTTTTTTTTTTTGGTTTTTTTTTTTTTCCATAAGTCCATTTGTTTAGTTGGATGAGAAAATGTTGCAGACTCTGAGTCTGCGTTCTGACTGATTCATCCCAAAGGTGTCCAGTCAAGCTGGTCACAAGATCAGTGCAAGTCAGTCAGTAAACTCGCACATCCATGTGAAGAAATGGTGCCCAGATGTTTTGGAAAAGGAAGGTCACATCCCCAAGCTGTTCCCACAGTGTTGGGAAATTGTCCCAAAATTTACCTACTAATTATATTAAAAACTGATGGACACAAGAAGTTTGAGAATAGATGTACAACACATTTTTCAGATTTTTTTGTGTGAAAAAAAAACATCATGAACCCATAAAAAAAACAAAAAAAACAAGTCCAACTAGAAATCTGTAGGACTATAAATGTCTTGGGAAAAGATATGGAAATGTTCAAGGTGTGTTGAGGTAAAAACTCCAGCAGCTCTTTAACTTTATTGAGGCTCCAAAGTGTTTCGACTTCTCGGCTTTATCAGGATTAATATGTTCAAGGTGTAAATTCTGCAAAATTCTTCATTGGGAAATTGTCTGAAATTTCCAAACGTTGTGGAAACAAAGAAGAACTAAGTTCCTTTCACTGGAGCCAAAGTGACATTGTGCAACCTGGAGTTTCAGAGAATATATCTCCACAGCTCTGCAGTCCTGTGGCTGCATACTTTACCGCTGCATCTGATTCTTTGCATTGCTCTGGGTGATGTAAGGATTGGATGCAGCTGGCCAGTCATGGAAACCCATGAAGTTCTTTACGACTTGTTCCTGAGCTGATCTGAAGGCCACATGGGGTTTGGAGGTCTGCTGAAAATGTGCGAGCTCTTCACAGTACTAATCTGTTTTCACTGCAATCACTTCCACTTCTTCTAAAAACGCTAACAGCTGACTGAAGATATTTAGTTTTTACACCTGTTTCACCTGCAGCCACAGCAGCAAGTGAAACAAATGGACCCAGAGACCTGGAGGGGTCAGCAAATATATTTTGGCAGTTATAGTCCATTTGAGCAATTGGAAATGCTATGATACTCAATAATTTAGTCCAAACTTATTTTTCTTCTGTTTTTTTTTTTTTTTTTAATCTTCTAGTGAAAATAGGAAATTTGAAATGTTCTCTTTACTACATGTAGTCAGGGCAACGTGAGCTGATGCAATCAAACTCATTAATAAAGTAGAGGCTGATATTTATAGCGTTTCTAAAATAGAAAAACAAACAAAAATGTACTCTATTTTATTCGTAGCACTAAAGGAAACAGATAAGATGTGATAAAACGATGTGACTGTAATTTAGAAATCGATTTTGCAGTTTACCTTAAAGCGTTTGAGTTGTTTATGATGATGTCAATATTTTTTAAACCTTAAAATCCAGAGACATTGAAGCGCGTAGTACAGGACATCCTTCATGCGGAATATTGTCGCCCCCTTCTGGTCAAACATTGCAACAGCTCATCATTTTAAAGTGAATGTGCGATCATGTCCCAGAGGCTTTAAACTATATCCTTTTCAAATGTGACTGCTGCAGGGTTGTTCAGTTATTTTGGCATTAGTTCCTCAATAACAAACATAGCTGCAAAGGAGAAGCAAGTCTAGTTTATGAAAAGACACCAACAGGTTTAACGTGGGATTAAGGGAGGAGTCCTTGGCATGGAACCATCATGTTTGTGTTTTAATCCCTGAGTCACTCAACCTTTGACCAGGTTCCTCATCATCCTCTATGTAAAAGTGTTGTTCATCACCAAATTAATCCTTGGTTTTGACAAAGTTGTTTTTGGAGCAGGATTTTTCCACTCTTTGGCAATGTTTTGATGCAAACCTGTGACCAAATCCGTACCTCCTTGGACAAAAGGCAGAAAACATGAATGGCCTCAGGATGTCTGCACAGCACAGGACTCATGTTCCCAGATGTTCCTGACTCTACAAAGTGGAGAAAATGATTTGATGGCTGCAAAGTTCAATGGATTTTAAAAAGTTCCTAACTTTTAAGATCCACACGAAAAAGAAACAAGTCATTTAAATCAAGAAATCAGCTGCAGGAGCAGATTTCACTCAGGGCCGTTTGATGCCATGCATCATTGCAGTTTGTGCTTTATTACAGTGTAACAGCAAAATTCACATTAAAGTTGTAACTGAATGAAAATGATGACGTAACAAACACTCCTGACATTTTAAGGCCCCAAATTTTGATCAAATTAAAACTTTTTAGAATCGCTAAGTGGGGCATTTCTTAATCTAAAAGTTCATGCCACTTGTTAAAAATATAAGTAGAAACAACAAATTAAATTATGTTCATTTGAAATCTTTTCATTAACTGAATGTTTCATTTTAAAGTGCAGTAACAAACTAACAGATTAGGACAATCTATTGTTTTTTCTGCTTGTTTCTGTTGGGATCATAAAAAATATTTGAGTTGCCTCGTTTTTATTTTGCTTGTTCAACCCATTTTGATTTATAAACAAAAAGTAGTGACAGTAAAGCATGAAAAAATCTCAATAGGCTCAATTGGGCTTTCATTTTAGATATAAAGTCAACTTGAACAGAAATGAGTCAATGGAACAAAGTTGAATTATTTATTTTTACTTAAAATTCCCCAAAACTTGTGCTGCCCTTAAACCAATTGAAGTGTTACTTAAAAAAAAAAACTATTTTGAGTTTAATTAAGTGATAGCAATACAAGTTATTTCAATGTATTTCTGATATTAAGATATACTGTCAGGTTTTATTTCTTTTGTTACAATGCATCAGGAACAACCACACTAAGCAGAGGAGACGGGTTGTACAATAAATGAGTTTATTTATTTATTTTTTTTAATACAGCAGGATCCAGCAGGATCTTGTCTTACATCACATACAGATGTCTCCATGCATTCAGCACTGGAACAATTTTTTTTAAATCTACTTGTGCAACTATAATGGTAAAGAATGAATGAAGGGAAATATTCTTTTCCACACTAATTACCATTGTTTTACAGACACCGTCTACGTGAAAGCTTATTTAAAACTCCAAAGAAAACCAAAGAAGAAGTCCAACCACCGAACATGAATCCAGTAAAACAGCAGAACAAAGAGAACGCCTTGTGAGGAAATGTTTGCCTTGTCAATGTGAAGTGCAGTGCAAAATCTGGCTTTTGAGGGCGCTGATTCATAAACAGCAGGTTGTTTGTCTTTAAATAGATAAATATGTGCAAGTCAAATTAAAAATGGAACTATAAGGCCACATGAACCCCCAAAAATGAATTGATCCATCACCGTATAACACGTTAGATAGGAGAAAAGTACTGATAAGATGCCAGAGGATGTACAGTAGGTGACACTGCTGATAGTATGTGACTGAGTATGGCACAGGGAAAACATCTGATTGACATTTAGCACCTTGCAAAAGTATTCATACGGCTTTGAACTTTAACTTCTGGTGTTTGGTCATTTTGACGAACAGAAACTTCAATGCATTTTGTCATTATGGTGATATGACATGGTGAGACAGACCAACGCAAAGTGATGCATCACCGCAAATTGGAAGGAAATTTGTCTTCACAATAAAAGTCTGATCCTGTCAGATGAGCTTAAAACTTAACAAGCAAAACACCAAATGCGTCAGAAAACAAACACTGCACACAACAACGCCATCTTTGAAACATGGTAGTGGCAGCATCATGCTGTGGGCAATATTCTTTCATAAAAGACAAGCCAACTTGTCAAAGTTGATAAAATAATGGAATGGAGTACAAGGTAATAATTTAAACCACTTCACACCGATGCAATTCCTTGTGTGTTGACCACCTAAAAGTCCAGTTACAAACATGAAAGTTCATTTGTCGCAATGTGGCAGAATGCAGAGAGGTGAATACTTTTGCAAGACGTTAAAAATCTGTGGATTCTGCTGGTTTCAGCCGTGACGTCGTCAGTCAGAGACGAAGGTGGAGACGTGTTGTCTCTCCTTTCAATAAATATGCAAACAGAACATTAACTACCTATAATGACAGCCATGTGAAGATACCTTCACAATATTCACATTCAGCAGTTGAGCCATAAGAGACAGAATCAACAGGGGAAACAAAAACAGAAAACACAAGCTGGTGCTATTTGAGAGCTGATTTAGACGCAATGGAAGGAGGACAAGCAGCTGTGTCTCACTTTAAAGGGGTGATAGTTTGACATTTTTTAACTTCATGTCATGTTATAATGTCGTTCCCTCATCAAAAACGTACCTGGAGAGTTGTTTTGATTCTTTCATGCATGTTTGAGAACTTCTTTAAACTCCTGTAGCAACCATTCAGCTGTGCAAAACACTGGTTCTCACAAAGCGTCATCTTTCCCACAAAGCTTGTCCTCGGAGCCAAGCTCCGACCTCACACAGCAGCCCTCCTCCACAACTCCCCCACTCAGCTCCTGCAGACTAGCTGCAGCGACAATTAGCAAACACCTGGTGGAACTGCGTGTCTGCTGAGTTCACTGTGTGACCTACTTTTCAGTCCAACCCTCCTAAGGATGGTTTTAGACAGCATGATGAAGGAGCTTTGTAGTGAAGACAACAAATTACTGTTGGAAAGCTTCGTAAAGACACAGCTGGTCATTTTCAAGGTGCCAAATTGAAAATTGGGTTTATTTTAAGTCATGTTTGATATATAAAGCATTTTTGTAACAACTGAAGGTAACATAATTGTTTGATTGTACAATAAAATGATTCTTTATGTCCTAAAAATACATAAGCATATGCTGGCACCTCATGTTGATCGCAGAGCTTTAGTCAATTTTTGTGGCGACAATGAGGTTAGAGAAAACCTACGAGCAGCCTCCTCGTGTACGGATTTCTGAATGGAGGAGGGCTGCTGATGAGGCTGCATCCATGTCAGGTAATTGAGAGCGTGTAGCACAGGTTTAAATATTTAAAACGTCCAGTTCCAGTGCTTCAGGTTGCCACAAGCAACTACTACGACAGCACGGCTCTCAAAAGATGTCCATATTGTGGCAGTAAGAGGATGTGTCTTTAGCATGATAGGAGAGATGTTCATTGAGTTATTATTTCTGCTGCCTGCAAGGAAACCATCAGAGCCAGCTGTGATGGTATGAATCTGCAGAATGCTATTATAACGTTCTGCAGTTCAGAACAGCGGAAACAGAAAGTAAAACTTTATAAACTTTATAAAAGAGCAGCAAGAAGAAAGAAAACCATCTCCTGTTTCATGTTTTCCATATAGGGGACTGTAGGTGGGCATTTATCAAATCATTCATGATAAAATGTAAATACAAATTTAGATTTCTTGTCCTCCCGATAAGTTTCAATTAATGTTCTTAAAAACCCCACAAAGCTGACAGTATTATCATTTCCTCAATTTTCTCCCTTGTTTATTTCGAGAATCAATAAATATCAGTAAGTTCAGCTGCTCTGTGCAGTTTGGTGATGTAAACCACAGTTCTTTAAATCAGTGGCATCCCGAAGAAGACTAATTCAAATGGGAAGGTTTATCAAGAACAATGTTTGTATTTGTGATGCCATGAAAGATGTGACGTGTAGTCACAGCCATAATTACCTAAAAAACAAGTGATCTTTTTTTTTTTTTTTCTCACTGTTACTGTCATAATAGTGACACAAAACGTTGCAATAAATTTCTAATCTAGTCCCCCACCGCTATAGGAGACACAGCAAACTTGAGGAAGAAGCCGTTCTGCACCTAGCCAACATGCAGGTGTGGATAGATGCAGAGGAAAACTAACTCCACACACGGAGCTTAACACACCATCTCCACCATGAAACATGGAGGTGGCAGCATCATGCTGTGGGAAGGCTTTTCTTCAGCAGGGACTTTGGGAAGCTGGTTAAAGTTGATTGGAGATAAATATAGTTAAATACAGGATGTCATAATATTCCCAAAATACGGCAGTAAGATTTTGTTTGTTTAGCATGTGGAGGGAGCTGACAGTCCCTCCATGATACATGGTGGTGGCAGCATCATGCTGTGGAGAAGCTTTTTTTTCCAGAAGGGACAGAGAGGTTGACCTGAGTATTTGGGATTGTGTTTGTTTGAAGCCAAGTACAGGGTAAGAATTGTTTCTTTACTGTTTGCGATGACAAATCCCTCTGCATCGAGACACTGAGACTAAGTGTTCAGCACTGCTAACAAAACGGAAAGGAGAGCAAACCATCAGAACCCGCAAAGATAACGTGGCTGTGTGACACATCTCTGTGACCCTGCAGGACGGGACAACAATTAATGACTCACAGCTGGAAAACAAAAACTGGACACGGCACCTACAGACTAACACAAAGCACACCGAACCAAAGAACGAGAGGTGGACGGAGCAAAAGCAAGTGTCTGCTGTGACTGCTTACGTTTAGTGTGAATCAGTGTATGTGGTTAGATATGAACCTTTTTTTTCTTTAAATAACCACTGAGCACGGAGCAAAAATGAAGTCTCCCTCAAAACCAGGGTCTTGTTTTGCGCCTACCATTCAAAACCCTTGCCCCAAAACCTCACCCTCCATCCCCAGAGGAAAGAAAACACTGGATCGGGTGGCTTGCCGGTTGTGTTTTGCCCCCTCTTACTTTTTGTTCTTGAGCTGATTGGCCAGCCAGTCAAGGCCCTCATAGAGGCCGTCGCCACTGGTGGCGCATGTGGCCTGGATGTACCAGTTGCGGTGACGGAGGGAGTGTAAGCCCAGCTTGTCTGTGATCTCGGCGGCGTTCATGGCGTTTGGTAAATCCTGTCAATACAAGGGGGGATGGTTAGCATGTAACAATCTTTTAAAAACCTAAATTTTTTTTTTTTTTTTTTTTTTTTCATACATATTTTTATTGAATCTTTATAACATACAAGAAAACAAAACAAAACAAAACAAGTCATGATGATACACTCAATACAGATTCTCATTAAGTAATTTAGTCCCCAAAACAAACAAATACAAAGAAACAATAATAAATAATAATAAAAAAAAAACAAAAAAACAAAAAAAAAACAAACAAAACTCAGCAATCTCTGCACAGTTCTCTTAATGTCCCTTGTAGTGTTTCAGATATTCGGTCAACGGTGACCATATTTCTTCAAATTTCGCTCCTTTTCCTCTGACAATATAAGTGAGTCGTTCCAGAGCCATACACATTGTCATCTCCTTCACCCACGTGTCATTTGACGGTATGTCCATTTTTTTCCAGTATAGAGATATTAATCTCCTGGCCTGCAGGAGTCCAAAGTCAATCAATTTTATCTGTCTGGAATTAAAAACACCGTTCTCTGGATAAATACCCAAAACACACATTTTGGCCTCAGCAGGTACATTTACTCCAATGATCTCTGACAGAGTTTGCGTAACCAAGTTCCAATATTGCTGTAACTTTGGACACTCCCATACACAGTGAAAGAGAGTACCCCTTCCAACTAAACATTTACAACAGATATCTGGGATGTTAGCTGTCCAGCGGTTCAATTTAACTGGAGTTATGTAAGTTCTCATCAACCACTTGTATTGAAGGAGTTTCATTCTTGTATTGATTGACTGCTTTTGGGCCTTTACGCATGCAGCGTTCCAGTCCGCTACTTGTATCTCTTCTCGAATGTCAGTTCTCCACGCATCCAGTTTATCTGCAGTGGATTCCTTATCATGCCTTAATAAAGCTACATAAAATAAAGAAATATGACCTCTCTTCTCTAGATTTTCTAACACAATATTCTCTAGGTATGACAGTAAAAACCTAAATTTAATGAAAAAGAATGCAATCTGATGTATCGCAATTGTTGACACACAGCATGGTAATCAGCTTTATAAGCTATGATTTACAGTATGGCATCAATAAATCTAGTCTGGCAACATTTCACAAAGGTTATAGGAAACAGAGAATTAGCAGAGAGCATTCTGGGTAAATACAACCAAAACAAACATGCAAGTCTATAGTTTGTGTCCTTTTGTCAAAGACAAAGAGAAATCCTACAGTCACTAAAATCTGATGCCACATCATTGTTGTTCACATTTCATGAAGAAGGAAGCTGCATTCGTGTCGTTTCCTTCAGTGGTTCTTGGTGCAGCGCCACCACAGGTGAGGAGGGGAACAGGTTTTTCAATTGGTTTGGTTCATTTGACACAGTCCAGTGTGAAAGTGAATCACATCAGCTCAAAATGTAGCAAATGTTGCAAATTTGGTCCCCAATCAAACCGAGCCTAACAGATTATCAGGTGTAAAAATGCCCTAAATGTCCTGGTACTTCAAATGTTATGCACTCTAATAAGGTTTTTATTCTCTTTGGAAGAGTCACAGCCCACATCATCACAGATCCTCTTCTGTGCTTATCAGTAGGGATTATGTGCGTTTCCAAATATTTATCCTTTTTTCACACCAAACCCACCTGGAGTGTTAAGTTTCAGTCTCATCTGACCAACAAATATGTTTTCTAGTCAAAGTTCAAGTAGAGCTGGCAACTGTGGTCAGAAAAGGCTTTTATCTGGCGTATTGATAGGCTCTATTGATTGCTATGGAGACCAGGTGAGTGTGCAAAACCATTTTTTTACTTTGTTTTTTAAAGAAATATCAACCCTTATAAGCTTTGTCAATAAGAAAGCAGGACTGAATGTTACAGCTTTTTATTTCCTGAGGATAAGTCCCACACATCGCTCCCTGCAGAGCTTCTAATTATGGCACGTAATAATGATTTCATGCGTCTGAAGCTGTGAAATGTGTATAATTATGCTTTCTATATGACTGGCAGGACTGTTCGGTTTATTTTTAAACATGCATCTTGCATTTTAATATCCTGTTGCATCTCAGACATTTTTGCTTGTTCATGGAGGTTGGTACAGTGTCCTGAACGCTCTTTTACTCTAATAGTTTGAACCAACTGCGACTTGTGAAAATAAATACGTGGAGCACCATGAAGCAGACGATCATCTTATATCCATTGAAAACTAAAGGCTTCTTGCCTGCTTATTTGCAAACACAAGGAGAACTGCATCTCTCAGCTCGTCCTCCGCCAGCATCCTCATCAGCTCCTCTCGAGCTTCGTTCACACGTTCTCTGTCGTTACTGTCCACCACAAAGATCAGACCTGAAACGGTACGAATGAATCAGACTGAACTCACCGTTTTCTGAAAACAAGCAGACATTTGCCGCGGCTGGCTGATTAGCTCTGCTCACCCTGAGTGTTCTGGAAGTAGTGCCTCCAGAGGGGCCGGATCTTATCCTGTCCGCCCACGTCCCACACAGTGAAGCTGATGTTCTTGTACTCCACCGTCTCCACATTGAATCCTGAGGAAAGGGGAGACGTCATGCTTCACGTAAAGTGAACACAGGGAAGAACTGTGATGGTGCAATTAATGTGATTATCTCAGCTCACCGATTGTAGGGATGGTGGTGACTATTTCCCCCAGTTTCAGTTTGTAAAGGATTGTCGTTTTCCCAGCAGCGTCCAGCCCCACCATTAAGATCCTCATCTCCTTCTTTCCTATGAGGCTCTTCAGCAAATTCCCAAAAATATTCCCCATGACTTCAGAACAGGTTCTGGTGCTTCAGTCAAGGTGCTGGAGGCAATTTGTTGTCGTCCTGCGGGGACCGACAATTAAGGAGGACTGAAAAGAAACAAAACAAAAGACTTAAGAGTGAACAAAATCTCTGAAAGCAATTTTTTCCCAAAATGCTTTCAATGAGGGTATAACCTCATTGATCTATAATAGATCATCTGTGGTTTAGTTTGTATATTAATGACTTTCTTGAACATTTTCAAACGATCAAAAGAAGCTACAAAAGAGTTGTCAACTATAAAGATCAATAGCAATGTTGGTGTACCATAAGTTTCTACGTTGGTTCCTCAAAATTATTTTTACACATTATGTAATGGGTTGTATGATGGGTTAAACATACGCAGGGAAGGGTTTGAAAATATTGGCTATGAAAGTCAAAGCCATTCCTTGACTGCATGTTTTTAACTATACATTCATTCATATCTTAGTAAAAATGGATTAAATATGCAGATATCATAATAAGATTTGTAGGACAATCGGGTTAGGATAAGTTCTTTGGGCAGTCAGATTCTCTTATAGGACAGTTCATACATGGAGCAACACGTAAGGAACTTCACATCCTAAATCTATCAAACAGTGTTTGGAGATGAACGAGTATGTTCTTCATTTTAACTTGTTTATTACATGTTCATCAAGTGGAAGTTAGCACATCATGTTATTTAATATATTAATCTTGTTTTGTTTAGTTAGCCTAAACACTCACACACATTTACAGGTTCAACTCTGCCGATTATTGATTGATGTCTCTTTTAAATAAGCGAATAAAGCAGACAGTGAAGTTGAAAACTACCACCGTGCACTGAACAGGTGCGGCGCGCTGTTGCACAGCGACAGTCGGCATCAGAAGGTGACAAGAGATGCATGTCTGCGCCATGACTCCAGGCAGCAGCACAATCTGTTCAGACTCCTCTCACAGCCTTTCCTTCTCCTTCACATGTAAGCTTGCATCCACGCCAACCCCTCAGAGCACATGCAGCATGTCCTACATTATCAGGCCTCACTAGGACGCATTTAAAACATGAGCCAGGCACCATGTCACCAGATACTGCCGGAGCTAAAGGCCTGAGGACACACAATAAAACTTGCGAAGCCCCGTGGCAGTCATTCGTCAGTCATTCGTCCAGCGGCCTGACGTGCTTTTAAATTCAAAAACGTTTAAAGTTGACATGGAAAATTGAAAATATCACTTATAATTATGTGTTGTTGAAACATTGGAAGATTAACACCTGAACACCAACTATAAAGCCTTAAAAAATGCAAACATTTTGAAAAAGACTTAAATAAATAAGCAATGCTTAGCCTGGTGAGGGCACAAGTAAAGCCTGGTGGCCTGCCAGGCTTACGATACACTGGGGGAAACCCTGCTATTGGAAAGCAACAAAAGTTCATAATTAATTTATGTCAGATTTTATTAGAATGCATAGATGGATTCCTGAATGGATGGATGTTTTAGACAAAGAAATGGAAGATGTACCTATTTTCCACACTATTATTTTTTCTCTCATAGTTAAGCATATTTGGAAGATATTAAATTAAATAATATTGAGTTGGATTTTTAAAAAATACATAATGAGCAGCAGAAGTAACTTTTACCTAAAGGAACTCGCATAAATCGAATGTTGTAAAGAGGATCGTTCTTTCTGAACTAAATTCATCGATGACGTACATGATAATAATTGCATCTGTGTGGCAATGGCTACAGTTGCTTACAATTTGATCAAACAGAAGTAGATACTGCTGCTGCTGCTGCTCAGTTTGCTGAGATAATAGAAACAGGAAACATTCTGCAGCCCTGTCCATGGTGCTAAAGAGGAGACAGAGCACCTCATCACAGCCTGACTCCAGCTGCCCTCTCAGCTTTTATCCCCGCACGGAGGGAGGTAAGTCAGGGCAGCAGGGCCTGACGATGCCCCTTCCCCACCCCCAGCTCCGGTGTGTCAGGTTAGCCCGGGATGCTACGTTAGGTAACGTCACAGCCGTCCGTCCTGTCTGCGACCGTTAGCAGCCTCAGAACCGTTACATTTCCCCACACATGGCTCCCGAACGCTGCGAGCTAAATCACACTAAATCATATCAATTTATCAACTTTTTTTTTTTTTAATAGACACATTTGGATGCGGCGGTTGCTAGCGTCTGAACCGTCGCGATCCTCCCCATTCATCCGTTTATCCATCCCTCCCTGCCTCCCTCCGCTCATCACCTCAGAGGGCATCCCGCCTCAGCGAGCCGCCCGCTGCTGCCTGAGACCGGGCGGCTCCGAGGCAGCGCGGCCGCCGCCGGAGCGACACATTCCCCCAGTGTAACTCGGTCACCTGTCGGAACCTACGTGATACGTGCCGTGTTGATGGTGCGGTCGGTGTCCTCGCTTACCTTAGCCTTGCAGTCCACTACTGGAAGGTCTCACGAGATCTCCCGGAGAACAACTCGGCAACGCACGAAAACTCGCGATATTTAAACTAAAGCGGCGCTCGTGGGATTTTTTTTTCAAGGGATGAACTATAAATTATGTATATTCGTTTAATAGAAACATCGAACGGTTTTAGCATTATAATTGAGTAAGTTTGCTTCTTTTTTTTGTGATAATGTCCACAGATGGATAGTAACTATTTACTTGGTTACATTTACTTGAACAACATTTTGAAAAAAGAAAAAGAATTGAACTATAATACACCTTATATTTGACTTTTACTGGAGTAATTGTCATAGATGTACTTCTGGGGTTGTTGCTACTACAACCAGGAGAATTACTCTGTCCTTAAAGCCATTTAAAGTGTTGCTTTAGAATACAGCATTGTGAAACATAATGAGAAACTGCATGCAGGAGGGTTTGAACAGTTTAAAATAGACAAAGCTGCAGGTCACATAATCTGCATGATCTGTGGCATAATCTATTTCCTATTGTTAACTGATGCACATGTAAATGTAGCAACTGAATCAGATCATAGATCTAAAATATAAACAAGTAGCTCTACCTGCATACTTCTGAGTAGTACTGTGGTTTGATGGGGGAAGTAGGTTTTATCTGTCTGGCACCTGGATGAGTCATGAGTTTGTATCTTGCAGCACACTGTTTTCAGATTGTCTGGTTAGTCAGACATGTTTAAATAAGAGTAAGTCTCTGTCTGTTAGGAAGGAAATCCCTCTTGCACATTTCTTTTGTTAAATTGCTTCATGAAAGCACAACCTTTAATGTTTAGGTTCATTTTGGTACTTAAATGCAGCAGGGGAAACTGAATGATTCTTTTTTTAAACTGCTGGCACAGACTCAAATGTTTTTGCCTTTTACAATTTATCAGGAAAAACAGCTCCAGAGACAAATGTTGTATGTTCTAGGGTCTTTTTGATTATATGTGCTAAAAGTAAAACTGACTCAGGTTTGAAGGTCCGGTATTCTAGAAGATGTCAAATATGATATAAAGCTAAAATGTATGAACGTGTAGGAACTCCATAATAACCACATGAGCCATGGGGAACCTAACATATGTGGCATTAGTCGGGATTTCTTTCAGAAGAACATTCATGCTGTTGCAGTTCATAAGGATCTGCAAGCATTGACGGGACTTCACGTTAAATTGTAATTCATGTTTTTTATGTGTTACTTGTTGACATTTAGCTACCCGGTAACAAGCGCTCCCTGGCAGCAAGGTGCAGATACTTGATATGTGAGTCATAGGTGAAGAAAACTCGACTCATCATCAGCACCAGTTTCCAGAATGTCTCTAGTCTGTGAGAACAGTCCACAAGGCCAAAATTATTCATACCCCTGGCAGGTTTAGGTTTAAAGTAGTTCTTTTTTATGATATTAATGTGTTTTTCTTGACTGTAGGTTCTGTTATCATTCTGAAGTGGTCCAGCTAGTCTCAACTTGAATCTGTGGAGGGAACAAAATATTAGGGTAATGACAAATAGTCCTGCCAACCTCCAAAACGTGGAGCTCATTATCAAAAGTACATCATCAAAATACCCAGAACCATGCAAAAATCTGGGCAGCAGTTATTGATATAATTTGACTGAATGCATATGTATTCCATTGGCTACTGGGAAGGATATAAATGATTTTCAACATTCTATTATTCGTTTAAAATACAAGTTATTTTTCTTAAACTGATAACTCTTTTAAACTGTTTTATTATCTTTTGAGAGATGCCTGTCTAATTTTTAATCAGAAACTTATATATTTAAAACAGAACTCGGATCCTCCCCTGACTGCGTTTAAAGTTTGAGAGGACTGCAGATGTCAAAACAGCGAAGGTCAAACCAGTCAAACAACAGAACCAGAACTACTGGTTCTGCTCATGACCGTAAACTGTGGTTTCCAACATTTTCTTGGTGGTCTTAACCCATTCACTAACTCTTGCTAGAGCCTGCTCATGGAGTGTTCATTTCAATCAGGTGTGCTAAACAGACAGGAGTCTCCGAAAGGTCACGCTCTTTCTTCTGAGCTCTGCCAGGTGGTGTGAATCCCAAGAAGGTTTTGGAATTCCCAGCAGTGGAAGTGAGACCAGCGCTGAAGAAGATCGCCGCTGCCCCCTAGCGGCCGCGCGGAGTAATTCTTCCGCTTCCCTCCCACGGCAGGCAGATGGGATGCTGCAGGAAGAATTTTCAAGGCGGGCTCTTTGTGGAGAGACCCAGGTGTTGGGACAACGTCCACGGGTGGCTAATCACCACAGTGTTACAACACCTCAGCACTACCTGCCGCCGAGCTATTTTGGACGCACTTATCGACCAAACAGGTGGTGCAGCTCGATATTCTCTCTCTCTCTCTCTTCTGTCCGCTCTGCTGGGTGCAGAAGAAGCCAGGCGGAAGTTAGTGGACGGCAGCGGCTCTTCTCCATAAGTTCACAATGAAGACCCGAGTTTTTCTCCTGCTGCTCGCTGTTTTCTCCTGTGCGCTCGCGCAGGTTGACGAAAGCGAAACGGAGGAGCTGCAGGTCGAGACGCTGGTGAGTACCACAGTACAAGCGGCAGGAAATGCTCCAACGCCAACAGCCTGGAACAAAAATAACAGTTTCTGAACTCTTCACGCTGAAGGTGAAACCAGAAACTTGTTCAGTGCTCTCCACGATGGGAGACACGCTGCAAGTCCACTACACAGTAAGTCAATCCCTCAGCTCTTATTTACCCCATAAAGCAGCGAGCCCGTCTGTATTTGGGCAAGGAAACTATTTTATTACATTTATTTATTTATTTTTTTACAAACAACGGCAGAGACGAGCCCAGCTGATGACGAGGGCAGATGTTGTCTATGTGGCACCGTCCGCCTGAACCATGTGGATTCCGCTGCATTTCCACACAGACAGAGCGATAATTTAAAAAAAAAGAAAAAAAGCCTCAGGCTCGGGATTTAGAGGCCATCAGACTCGCGCTTTGGACACGATGCGGTTTTACGCGTCCGCGTTTCACGCGGCTTTACACGGGAACCGATTCGACTACTTGAGATTATTACTACGAGGCACACAGGGGCGGTGCAACACGTCAGCATAACACCAGCCCGGCTGGACGTCTCTCCCGTTTTATTATAGCAGGAATATGAACATGATAGCAGCGATTTATAATGTTCAGTGGCTCTGAACCTTTTGATCCAGCTTTAAAGCAACATTTTGTTTTCCGTTTGTTTCTCAGGTTAATTGTTCATAAAACGTTCAGATGTAATCTGAACGGGGTTTTTTCCCCTGGTATTTAAAACCCAAATGGATTTTAGAGCAGATGTAATAAATAACTTCCATTTACATCTAAGATATTGGCCTATGAATATATATATATATATATATATATATATATTTTTTTTTTTTTTTTTCCACCACAGAAAAAACAAACATAAGTGAAAGATTTCAATAAAATATAGTTTGGAGCCTAACACGTGGGTGGAGGTGTCATGGATGTTAGTGGAAATTAGCACGTTGGTGAAAAACACTACATATGGTTCCGTGCCATTTAATATCATGCATTTATTTTTCCTTTATTATGCAGATAACATAGATTATTATAAAATTGAGAAAAAAGGAAACTAAAGAAGTCAATCAAATCTCCCCCAAAATTTAGACGATACAAATTAACTTTCTTTTTTTTCCATTGTTAAATTGTGAGCTGGAGGTTGAAATTTCCATTAATGTCCATAAGTTGAATTTTAAGTTCAGTACATATCTATTGCTGCAGTAGCTGCAATTATTATTATTATTCTTTTTACTTCTAATAGTAATAATATTTTATTATTATTATTATTAATGTCATAATAGTTGTGATAACGATGATTATTATCATAAACAATAATTATTGGTATTACCATAAACACTGAATAAGGCATAAATAAGGTGATTTTTGTTAAAAATCTTTAAGATAAGCACACATCAGGTCTAGAGCTCACTGACGTCTCTTTTTAATCTTACATATGTTAGTAAGAAAAATGTCGAATGATCTCTTCGTATCAAAAGCAATTTAACCAAAAAATCTTTTTCGCATGATGTTTCCGTTTTACATTTAGGGTTATTCATATATTCTGTTACAATTAATTGCAACACCTTAAATGATTACATATGTTAGTGTGAGAAAAAAAAACAACAGCCATCAACTTTGAAATCTCAGTTTTCCTCTTTCTCACTCTTGTTCCTGTTTCTCTGGTTGCTCAGGGAAAGCTGATGGATGGGCAGCTGATCGACTCCTCGCTGTCCAAGGATCCTCTCGTTCTCGTGTTGGGAAAGAGAACAGTTATTCCTGGTAAATGAAGAAATAATAATATTATTAATGCAACTTTGCTGCACCATCAGGGACACTTTATTGGGACCTTTCATTTCCTTATAGTTCGTGTCGTGTGACTTTCTTACAGGTCTGGAGCAAAGCTTGATTGGTGTTTGTGAAGGGTAAGCCCCACAGGCGAGGAAAAGCCGGATTTTGTCAAAAACAGAAGAAAACACTTTATAAATGTGTCAAATGATTTTTCAGAAACAAATTTGTTTTCCCGTCTTCAGGCAAAAAATAAAAGCCACCATTCCTTCTCGCCTTGCGTATGGAAAAAAAGGGTACCCTCCTACAATTCCAGGTACCCAGACCAAACAATGACAAATAAAAAGCATTTTATTAAGGCACTTCTCTGCACATACATGGTGGATGACAGCAAAATACTGCATCTGTCGCAGGTGACGCTACGCTTGAGTTCGAGGTGGAGGTGATTTCTCTGACACCGCAGGCGCCGTGGCAGAAGGTCATCAACGACGTTTTCCCACTGGTGTGTCTTGCCCTGGTGCCCACGCTGCTCGGCCTGGTGGGGCTTTACCTCTACAAAAAGGCCAACGCCCAGAAGGCCAGCAAAAAGAAGTCCAAAGATAAGAAGAGCAAGAAGAAATGAGGTCCTGGCAGAGAATTTAATTTAAATAAACTTTTTCAAGGACTTTGTTGTTTTTTTGCTTATTTCGTACAGAACACCGTTTTGTAAGCACTTTGTGTCATCACCGAGTGGCTGAAAAAACGAACTTAATGGTTTTGGAGTGGTCTAGTCAAAGTTTGCATTTTTCCTTAATTTTTTTTTTTTTTTAAGCCTGATATTAAAATCAGTTTGATTATCACAAAAAAGAAATACAAACAGAAAAAAAAATTCTGAAAGAGAAGCAATACTTGGTCACAGCACTATGTTCTGTAAAAATAAAACACTTAACCATAAAATCTTTAAGAAAAATCACTTTTAAAGCGAATAAAAAGCAGCAACAACCTGGTTGCCTAATGGTTCACACCCTGTCTGAGAAGGATTTCCTGACATTTGGAGCATTTAGCTAAAGCCAGAGTTTGCAAAGAGGTTTAAAAGGATCAAAATCATCTATTTGGACAAAAGGTGATGAGTCAGGATAAGGATGTACCCCTGTTCACAGCAGTATATGTAAAGCTTGGATAAACGGCCATCTTCAAGAAAATGCCAGGCTGGGGTTGAAGGAAGAATTGCAAAACAGGATCCTCGTCTTGCAGAGAAATCTAGAGCTGGGTAAGCTCTTTTGTGTTATGATCTGTTGATATCAAATTGGACTTTTTGGGCCTGAAACTAGTCAGAAATAAACAGTGTCTAACTCACCAGATGCTGCCGCCAGCTGTGGTTTCGGACCCAGTTTCTTGCCAGGCGGCATTCACTCCAACCGCCGCTGTTTATTATCAAGCTTCCAGAGTTCTGGCAGGACGAATCCATGAAAGGAGAATTAAAGTTCTGGCATGGGTACCAGTAGGGTCGAAAGGACCTGTGAACAGATCCAACTAAAGACAAACCAACACAACTGAATTAAGATGTGACTCACTGAGTGACTTGCAGGGTGTGTGAAATCCTCTGTAATGCTACTGCATTACAATTAGAGGCCAGTATTGAGTCATCATTTGAATGTAAAGTTCAAAAACACAACTATATCTGTCCTTGTGTGAGAATGGGTAACGGAAATGAATACATCACTACATCTGACCAAGGATAACGATTATATAAGTTTTATTTAATAAAGAAATCAAATGCAAATGACCTACACCTTGCAAAACAAGATTAAGAACAGCCTAAGAATTAATCTTATATATAGACATAAATACACGTAGATATGAGATGATATGTGAGATATTTTTATTTTAGACATTTTCTGCAGACGGCAGAAATCAGTCAGAGGGCGGAGCGCGAGCGTTCTTGTGTCGCCGTGCAGCCTCTTCCGGTCCTCTTTCCAGCTTCCCGTGCAACATGGTGAGTGTGTGCTACCGACGGCGGCTTCTCACAAACACAATAAACTCGTATTTTAATCGATCTCTGTGGCGTTCCGAACACATTTAAGCATTTTTAAACACATAACGAGTATGCGGCACGTTGAACAGGCGGTTAATATCTATCAGAACGTGTGATAAAAGAGTCGGGGCCTAATGCTAACCGTTAGCAGGCTAGCCGTTTGGTGCATGTGTTCGTTGGGCTGGCTAAAGTAGCCGCTAACGTAAACTGAGACGAGCTGCAGCGACATAAATATGTCA
This sequence comes from Poeciliopsis turrubarensis, assembly GCA_010277015.1. Lineage (NCBI taxonomy): Eukaryota > Metazoa > Chordata > Actinopteri > Cyprinodontiformes > Poeciliidae > Poeciliopsis > Poeciliopsis turrubarensis. The sequence continues at coordinate 138,285 of VMRN01000024.1, read as the reverse complement.
CAAAAAATTGATTCTCGAGAGCGTTGATTCATTAAAACGCTAAATTGACAAAACATGGATGTAAAAATGTCTCTTTTGGCAGCTAGAGGTTCAAAACCCCGAAGCTAACCCGGTCGGCTAACCTACCGCATCCTTGATAAAACGTTTTAGCCCTAATGTCTGTTTTAATTCAACACAGCTCTCTGTTTTTGGAGGTTCACAATGACCTCGTTTGCATTTCCGAGTGTTGTACTACAGATTTATATCTCAAGGTTTCAAACGCAATTTAATTTTGCGTTTGAAAAGTTAAATTTTTCAAACGGAAAGAAATTGCGTTTTTGCATTTGGGCACATCTCCTTAAAATGAGAGATGTGCTATTGTCTATGCAGGGAGGTAACCTTAAGGATTTAGCTTATTTGCAATAGATACACAGTAGTTATTTATGATTGTACGTAAGAACAAAAACTTTAAAAATTATTCGATACCAATATTTTGTTTGGAGTGTTATAAAGATAAAAACAGCTTTAAAAGTGGATATTCTAGAGTAATGTGCTCCTTGAAACTTGTGATAAAACCAGGAAAAATACCAAAACAGGGTGAATTTCAAAACCTTTAAGTGTCATGAAATTTTACAATTTTGGATTATCCTGCCCTTTCAGATATTGTCAGTAAATTGAGTTGTAACAGTCCACTTATCTAACATTACTACCAAGAATTTATGTACAGACAAACTCATATTTCACAACACATCATTGAATGAAAAGATGGAAAGTGAAAGTGTTATTGAATAATCCATATTATTAGATTATTCTAATAAAATATTAGCATAATCTTCTAATATTATTAGATTGTAATATCTTCTAAGATATTATTGTCTTCTAATAAGATATCTTTCATTATTCTCCACATTTCTTCTCCAGATGAAGAAATGTGGAGATGCTTCATATTGGTGTGTTATGTACAGAAACTCTAGAAAATGTCAGTTTATTATTTTGCTTTATTGTCAAGTGTGTGTGTGTGATTTTTTAACACGGGCTCTGTGTTGCAGACCAAGAAGAGGAGAAACAACGGTCGTGCCAAGAAGGGCCGTGGACACGTGCAGCCCATCCGCTGCACAAACTGCGCCCGCTGCGTCCCCAAGGACAAGGCCATTAAAAAGTTTGTCATCAGGAACATTGTGGAGGCAGCGGCTGTGAGAGACATCTCAGACGCCAGCGTCTTCGACTGTAAGTGTCCTCTCAAACCAAACACCTATAATTTCAGCAATGGATTAAGAGTACGGAATTGACTTTAAAAAAAAAAAAAGGGGGAGGGGGGGAACTTTACATGGGTTACATTAGACAGAAAATAGGTATTAAAGTGTTTGATAAAAGCTACACTAGAGGTTTCAAAATGTTAAGTTGAAAGATCAGATTTGTTGATTTGTGTACAACCATAACCTGACAGCTACAAAAAATTTACAAAACTGTTTTTGTATTTTTATACTGATGTCATTCTTCACTTTGCAGCTTATGTTCTGCCGAAGCTCTACGTGAAGCTGCACTACTGTGTCAGCTGTGCCATCCACAGCAAAGTGGTGAGGAACCGCTCCTGTGAGGCCAGGAAGGACCGAACCCCACCACCAAGATTCAGGCCCACTGTGAGTTTTTTGCCAGACTTTATAAATCTGACTGGCTCTGGAATAAGCCGGCTTCCAGATTTAGACTGAAGTTACTCTTTTGAGATGAGCTCACAAGATGTTTGTGGTTTTGTTTCTCTTTACAGGCTGGTGCACCAAGAGCTCCTCCAAAACCAATGTAAAGTGAAATCTGAAGATGCTGTGTTCCTGAAAAAGAAAATTAAAACATCTTTACAAAACTTGAATCAGTGAAACTCAGTCTTTTGTTTTTCTAGGAAACACAAATTAGATTTTATTTAGGGTAGATGCTTACAGTACAAAACTTACAGCAAGTTCAGATTGAGTTAAGCAAATGCAAAAGTACATATGATACATTTAAAAAGCTGTAGTTATTTAAAGCAATATTGAGAGGAAAAAGATTAAACATTAAAGAAGCGTCACAAATATCACTGTAGTTCAGTAAATATAATAACTTGGATTGGTGTGTTTATTAGTGATTTATCTAGGACGTTTTTGGGTTTGCTCAGGAACAAATAGCTTTGGTACGATGTGAGGGATCAAACTTGCGCCTTTAGTGGGTAAATATAGGATATGACGCATTGTAAATTTGAGAGCCAAGATGATTCTTTTGGATTTTTTTTATGGGATCAAAAAATATAAATAAGAGGCAACGAAGCAATAAATAGTAGTTTAGAAACTGGATCTGATCAGTTTGGGATAATTAATCTGGACCAAAACGACATTTTGCGTATAAAAGACAGCGGTTAGAAAAATAAGACTTCCAACTAAAGGCACAACATTTATTAAAAAGTTTCACACGGGGGGGCTGAAATGAAAACGCAAAGGGAGACCTCGGGATTAAATGCTTTTGCTGTACAAATATATTTGAGATGAATGCTTTAAAGTCAACATTCTTAATGAGGTCACTAGGTGTTTAAATAAATGCAGGAATCTATAAATTTCAGAAAACCTCTTCTGCACATAACACTATCCTCAGGAAGGCAGGATATTGTTCACTGCTGAAGAATGGGAATTGTATTTCCTGTCAGAAGGAAAATTCATATGAATTTAGACTTTGAAATATTAAAGTGCAATGTGACTCAAGTCTGTTTTAGCAGAGATATGTGCTCAGCTAAAACTTTCCTTCCAGATTAAATGAGGTATTTGTTTACGTCACAAAGTTTGAAAGAGCTTCCACAAAATAAAGTGGAGATGAGGATTATAATGTCCAAAAGCCTTTAATAACAGCAATAAACAGCCTTTTCCCAAATGTACAAATGTCTGAATTTTCCTCTCGCTGCTATAACCAAGGAAAAGTGCTTTACAGTAGCAAACAAGTGGTTCTTTGGCCCAGCTATGAGGAAATTATTTGGTGCCGTACTGAACCACACTAATACCAAACAAACACGTTGCCTTAAACCGTTATTTTTCAAACATTTTTATGTTTCAGAACGTCTGCATATCTAAACAACTGTTAAAACTGCAAGAATCAATGAACTGGGATCAGTAAGACAAAACAGGAACTTCACAACACTGGCACAACCACTAATATTCATCTAGAGCATAAAGTGGCTGAGTGGGCTCAATTTAGTTCGTCTTAGAAAAGCAACATTGTTTGAACCTGGACATAAGGAAACTAATGAATGAAAAACTGACAAGGGAAAAGACTCGAACCACGATCACAAGGTTGAAGCCTGAGTCAGTCTTGAATTTTAAGAACATTTTTCAAAACTCTTTGATATCAATCATTCCTGTTAACTCTGGATTCAAACTGCCTTCTGGGCAGAAGATTGTGCTTTAACCGCTTTAACCTAAAAGGTCCAACAACCCTAACCTTAAATCTTCCAACTTTCATAATAGGATATCAGGTTAAGTTTTGCTAAACAGGGTAAACATTTGCTGAAAAGCCACAGAGAATCTACAATGCATGAAATATTAACAAAAATAAGAACGCAAGTGTTTTAAATCATTCTGTAACTTGAGTCTAGCATTTCCAGCCTGGGGAACAAGTCAAAAGGCACAATACAATGACAGAACATCAAACTCATTTTAAATACATCATAAATAGATTTGCTATATATTAGTGTTGGATCAGGTCTTAATTATTTATTTTTCAAAGGGAAGTTCTGAACTCAAACTCTGGCAGTGATATCTCGACCCCGCTCCTCTCGAGGCAGACCTTTCAGCCGCTTTTTCCTCACATTATTTTTCAGAGAGGTGCAGAACGTTAATATATTTCTGTAAAATAATTTAATATAATCAGATTTCTGGCAGGTATCAGTGCAAACAAAACAGTCAAGAGAAGAAAACAGATTCATACATTATTCCTCAAGGCATCAACAAACAAAAACAAGGGCCTTCATTATTCACTTTTACAACACAACCGAGGGCCGTTCAGGGTCGTTCTCTCACACACACCAATACATACAAACACAAATCACTTCACCTCTTGTAAAAACCAAAGTGCATTTCTAATATAATATAAAGGACAACCCCTTCCAATGTTTTACATTAGCTAACATGGACTTGGTTTGGAGAAAATAAAGTGACTGCACAGGATTCCTCCAGTATTAAAGAAACGTTAAAGAAAAAGCATCAACTTCGAATGAAGCATTCATTTCTTTAAAGATTTCACCATAGCCTTTCCCGGGTTAATTCTGATGAGGATTTGTCTACTATAATTTGTGCATGCAGTTTGAATCCTGAAATTTGGTGCAAGGCACGTCTGTGGATAAAAGAATGCATTTCTTCCTTCTACACTTTGGAACACCTTGAATGAAAATGTACTCTAAATACTTAAATGACTCATAAAATAACTAGAAACCCTACTACAATTTCATTTTGTGCCAGGATCTGAAACATTCAGGAGCGGCTTCTCGGCGTCGGTGACCCCCTTCAAGCTCGTGTGCAGATCAAACCAAGCCAGGTCCTCGTCTGAGTGGGGCGTGGGGGGAGGGAAAGCTCTGTGTGAACAGAAGGGCGGCCGGCGTTAAACCTCAGTCTGTAATGTGCTCGCCGCGGACAATGTGTGAAGAAAATTCGTATCTGTCCTTGCTGCGGTAGCCACAGATGTTGCACTCGAAAGGCTGTCGGAAACCGTGGCAGCCCATGTGGATGGTAAACATGACGTGGTCCAAGAAAAGCACGCGGCAGTGCTCGCAGCGGAACGACCGCACGGCCCGCCCTTCTGCATCTACGACCCGGAAAGCCTCCCTGGAGGTAGAGGAAGGTGCCGTAGGTGAGCTGGAAGTCGGAGCCGAGGCGGGAGGCGGAAACGCTGGGTGTCCTCCATCTTCTCTTTCCAGCTCCCGATCTTTGGCTCGGCTGGGGCTGCGTCTCTCCCGACTCCTGTGGTGTGAGGCGGGAGGAGGTCTGGCAATGTGGTTGCTGGAGTGAAGGAGCTGATGCCCGTTGTTACTGGGCAACGTTGGGACAGGGGCTGTGCTGTTGCAGGGCTCGTCCGGCATGCTTTCCGTGTCTGTGGAGTCCTGGAAACCATTGCTAGGTGACGGAGCGTGACTTCGGCCAGCAGGAAGGTCTTCGTGGCCCTCTGCTGCCTCCCTCCCCCCGACAACAACAGTTCCCAGCCCAACTCCGGCGCCAGTGCAATCCAACCTCGGGCCCAGAGCAACGGAGGTGTGAGAAGAGCTGAAGCTCGGCCGGAGTTCTTTAAAACAGGATGGATGAGTGGGAGGAAGGTGGAGAGGCCTAATGGCATCTGATAATCCTCCTCCATTACCTGCTGTGTACTCTGCAAGGCTGGCGAAGTGAGGGGTTTCCAGGTCCCCGGCTTGCACGTCCTCGCCTTTATCCAAGCCAGCTGTCAGGTCGTAAGGTGCATCCCCAATGTTGAGGCGCATGTGCTTCTGTCCTGCAACATAAAGACACACACAATCTCATGATATAATATGCAGTTCTATCAAATAAGTTATTACCGAAACCTTTGGTGCATTCTATGCAATGCTTTACAAAAGCATTTAGATTCCTGAAAGACTTTTGTTCCTAGTTGTTGCTTATTACAGCCTTAAGGATGATGTGATGGACCAAAACAAGCAAAGGCATATTTGTGCAGGGGAAAAAGAATACAGTAGAATACTGATTTTTTTTCCAAACAAAAATCAGAAAAGTGCGGCATGCATTTGTATTAACCCCACCTCAGACCATGCTTTATGTAAACACCTGTTGCTGCGATTAGAGCTGCTAGTGTCTTTCTTCCAATTAGCACAGCCAAAGACTGAAATTCTTGCCAATTCTTCTTCACAAAACAACTCGAGGCCAGCCAGATTGGAGAGAAAGCCTAAGGAACATCAACTGTAAAGTCTGCTACATATTTTCAATTGTATTTAAGTGTAAACTTTGACTAGACTACTCCTGAATCATTCTATTGTAAATCAGTTGTGCTTTTGTGGTTTTTTAGACGTGACATATTGTTTTCTCTTTGGTGATTCTGGATGGAACAATGCTTATAAGGTATCCAAAACCTAGAATATTGCTTTTCAACCCAACTGCAGCTTAACTTCTCTGCAGCTTACTCCCTGAACAGTCTGCTTGTCACACTTATCAGATCTTTACTTGTATGAAAGTTCTGAAAAATAAAAAATGCATCCCTTCACAATGTTTTGCTATTTTGTGTTGATCCATCACAAAATCTCAGGTTGTTGGTTTTAAAGTGGAGCTGCATAATATATTAAATTGAAATCGTCATTACAATGTCAACTACATGGATGCGATATACATGTGTATAAATAAATAAATAAATATAATTTTTTTTTTTTGCTTTAGTTAAATCACTAAAGTCCTTCCTAGAGCACATAAGTTTGACTACCAGAAACAGAATTGGGAAGCTATTTGAACCCTCTGGAGAATAAATACAGAGGACTGGCAATCCCATCAAAAAGGCAGACTTGACTACCTGGATTTACACTTGCAGAGAATATTGCTTTGTTAAATCCCTAAAACCGTCCACACTGAGACTAATTGCTCACCTACAAATTTTTGTGGTGTGGATCTTTTGCGTTTTGTGACGCTGTTGGCGAGCCGATCGATAAAAGCCATCTTGTCTGAGGACGGCTGCAGAAGAGAGTCTGGTACAAACTCTAGCTCTCTCATCTCCTCTCCTGGACAGAGTACAAACAAACTGTTACGTTATTTTAAAGTCTCCTCGTAACTCAGACAGCGTTTCTTGTGAGTCCTAGTTTGCTGTGGAATCTAAAACCACATTTTGGGGTTTCAGGCAATTATGGAAGGAGGATTGCGGTCATCAACTTGTAAAGGAGTTTCTACGGTCACCATTCTGTAAGAGGAATGAATGCCAGTACTATACCTAGATTTTGAGCACTGTTTGTTGGTTGTGACTCCAGACTTTGTTGGTAACCATGACAGCGCTCATGGTGTTCCTCCAGGGTGCTTTGCTGCTTGTAACTACGGCCGCAAAAGCTGCATTTATATGGCTTCCCTATGGTTGGAGAGGACACTAGAGGCAGAGGAGGAAGACAGTGATAACGCAGACTGATTGTAAGAAAGAAAACAACAACAAAACACACTTATCAGGTATTAAAGTCTTCTACCTGCATGAGTGCGTAAGTGCCCAGTAAGGGCATCTCTTCTTCGACAAGCATAGCTGCAAAAGGGACATTTAAACGGCTTCTCTCCTGAGTGCAGCTTGATGTGGCGGAGCAGGTTACCTTTTTGGGTGAATGAGGCGCCACACTGGTTGCACTGAAATGGTCTTTCCCCTGTGAATTGTAAAATAAGTTAGCACATGTTGAAACTTGAAAAGCCAAATAGAGAAGGCTAAATTTTTAACTAGTGCAGCAAATCGAAATTAAAAGACATTAATTCAATATGGTTTCAATGAAAAAAAGCACTTCCATTTTGGAAAAGTAGATTTTTTTTCTCTTTTAGAAAATAGAACAGTTCTAAACATGATTTAGAAACTCCAAACTTTTTTACATTCCTATCCACACTTTAAAAAGAAAAAAATATAATAAAAAAACGACTCCATACTTTTTAAAATGGTATGAATCCAGCAAATATCTTAAATTGTTTACACATGATGTGCTTTTCTTTAATTCTTACTTAAATGTTTATGGTTTAAACACATTAGTCACCTGTATGGCTGCGTTTGTGCACCATGAGAACATTAGGCCCGATGCAGATCATTCCACAAATGTCACACTTCAGCTTTCCGTTCGGCAGTCTGGTGGCTCCAGGTGGCATGGTTTCAGGGTTCATGACTTCTCTGTAGCCTCCGCCAGACTCTGATCCCTGTCCTGAACCTCCATCATCTATCCGCTCGATTCTTTCGTCGTCATTACCACGTCCTACGTCTTCATCACTGTACAACTCCACTTTAATAGAGTTGGCTGCAGAGGCACGTGAAAAATCAGACTGAGGAAACGTGACATTAGGTAATCAATCTTGTTTATTGAAATGCTCATGTAAATAAGAATAGTTTAACTTCCCACTCACCACTTAGAGACCGCCTAGGAGAGTTGTCCTTGCTATTTGGGGTGCTTACATTTGGACCTCCAAGGGCCCCAGAAAACTCTCTTTCCAGTGACGATTCCCCACTACCTAAAACCACAAGCATAATAACTGTGGAGTTCCACATTTAACAAGCATGCCAGTGTTAAACAACATGGTAGCTTCTACTAAATAAACCTTTACCTGAAATATAGGATCTGCCATTACAGTCATCAACATCCATGCTAGTTCAAGCTGAATCCTGAAATTATATTTAGTCAAGGTGAGTTCTTTCTCAAACATAATTAATCACTGAACATCCTAGCATGTCAAACACTACTTAAGCATTAGGGAAACAGCTACGGATTACAATTGACAGGCGCGGATCAGCGAGTTAAAGAAACACAGAGGACAGATCTAATCTGGCTTTTCTAACACTTAACTACAACACTCCTAAAGCACACAGTTTCTGTGCGACGATTGACGGATGCACTTTAAAATCAATCATGCTTGTAGATTAGTTTATGTGGATCAATTAATCGCATTAAAGTAGATTACTGGCAGCTAGGTGAGGTCCACTTCTAACCTCACCAAAGCAGACAATTAGAACCAGCAAATGACAACTTCAAAAAAAATGAGCTCAAAGTTAAGACAATCTATTTCAGAATTTGTTTGCGTCTAACTAATCTGAAATCCCGATCACGGACCAGAAAGTCAGCGTTTACATAACGGTGAGGGTGAGGTAACCTAAGTTTATGGCCTTGGCAGCTAACGTTAGCTTACTGCATGGGATGGAAATTACCGTTTGCCAAGTTAGCTGAACTCAACAGCAAGACGTCTGTTGGACAGTCTGACATCATCGACAGCCTGATAAAACTCAAAAGAACAATGATGCTAGTAAGAAATATAAGTAACGGCGCCAGAACGCAGCATTGGGTTCTGATACTAACTGGGTAGATGCCGTTAAACTGAACACACTACTCGGCTCGACGTCATGTTTGAGGCTAACACAACAAACAACCGTTAGCCTGTCAGTGTTTCTTCAGCGGTTGCTATGGCAGCCGCAGCCACACCAACAGCTGCAGCGAGTCAGTTGGTGGTTTGACTGTTTCAACACGGCAAAGACTGACGACTATAAATGCCTCTCAAAGGTTGTCCGATTCTTAAAGACTTGGTAAATTACCTGTCTCTGTCAAGGCCGTTTCATTGAGGTAAATCGGATTTTTATCTGCCTGTTTATGACGGCAATATTCACCGGAAGAGTAGTTATCTAGGTTGAGATAACTTCCGGATCACATTGGGCATGTCGCTTCAGAGCAAAGGCAATCATCATTGACTTTGTACACTTTTTAAATATACATTTTATAGTTTCTCTACTATCGCGAGCAGTTTTGAAAAATAAATTTCGTTGTAATTTACATTTTAATTTTAGATAGAAATGACATTTCAAATACCAATAGAATTATTTTTATTGTATGTATTAGTGTTTGTGGCAGTTCATCTTTTGCCATAACGCAAGGACTTAACTCAGAATGCTTTCAACTGCTCACTGTAATCTTCAGCTTCCTCTACATTTTTTATTTTTTTTTTTTTGGTCACATTTAATTGTTTCTAGCCAGTTTTAAAGTCAGACAAAAATAACTACCGTACCTTCAATACAAAATTCCATTTTCAAATGATGATTTCATTTATTAAGGGAAAACATTGTTCAAACTAGGCCTATTCGAAAAATGATTCACTCAATAAGAAGTCAGGTATTGGCCTCCATTTTTTAACGCATATGAAATGATTGATGAGACAGGAAAGACAAAAACTTAAATGACATATTATACACTTTTAGAAATTAAAATTGAGAAATAAGGTTCAGTAAAATGTTTACAGTCTTATGATCTTTATCAGTTTTTTTATGTAAAGTTTCAGATTAGACAACCATTAAAAGTAAAGCCCCAGGTCTGTTTCGTTCAAAAAAGTGTTTTTTTTTTGTTTGTTATTTTTGGGAACATCCTTTAATAATCAAACAATTTGTCTGAAATGTTGCTTGCTACTGGAATGTTAAATATCAAACGTATCATGTTTGATATTTGGTGGTTCAAATGTTTGGTGGGCCACTATTTCATCCGCATGATGTATGATGGGAACGTGGTCACAGAAGTTTGAGTAGATACGGTGGAATGGCATATTTAGATTTATTTTAATTTTGTCCTGACTGATGATGTCCAGGATTCTCTGGAGATAGACACCATTGCCATGTGACCCAATAGTGATACGCAGATATTGACATTTGGATGGAAATTTATTTTAGAAAATACTGATGGAAAATTACACAGATAGCTTCCAAATCTAAATTACAGTACATTGCTTTTTTTTTTTACTTATTTTATTGTTGCAATCAATCACTTTATGCATGTTCCCAATGGTATTGTTCACTCTTCCAATAATCAGTTGATCAATTAGTCAATAGTATTTCCTGTCATTAGAAACATACTGGTGAAACTGTACACATTTATCTGTGCTTTTAGCAAATAGCAACATCTGGCACAGAAATAGATTTTCCATTTCCATTCAAATAAAATCTCCCCTTCATACTATAAGAAAAAGGAAAAAAATAAATAAAATTGATTTTTTTCTTTCTCCAGATTTAGTGTGTAGTCTTCTAACTTATCTTTCCAAACACTCCATTATCATGGAGGCCAACTGAGTAAACACGTGTTCATGTTTGTGTTCTATAGTATGAGTTTAGTTGAGTTCAATATTTGTGATTTAAAAAAAAAAGGGAGTTCTTTGATGTTGTTTGGCGTCTGTCTGGAACAGTCTGAAAAAGGATAGTTGTCAGGAACTTGCTGGGACGTCCAAAGAGTGACATCTACTGTACAAATGAGCCTGAAAGCCAGTTCATGTCATTTCTCTGACTCATCGGCTGGTTTTACGACGGTGTGCTTACACAATGGCAATTTCCGTCAGTTTGACTTGCAGCTCGCGACCGCGTTGAACTCGCCTTTTGTGTTTACGGTTTTATTCCGAACGACCTCGTTTCCCGCTACAAATCTCGTGTATGTGTTCACGCCCGAGTCAGATACAGAAACTGGGAGCTCTTCGGGTTCGGCGCAGGGTGTTTTTGGTTCGGTAAAAGTGCGAAAACCCAGCTTGAGGCCCAGCTCGGAGAGCTCGAGCGGGGCAGAGCTCCGAAAAGTTTGTTGTTGTCACGTGACGCGGGACGAATGTGGCGATAAAAGTTTGTTCAAATCGTGAAACTTGTTGGCGCATTACCCCTTTCAGAACCCGTGCAGCATATTTTTCACCACGATGCCTCAACCAAAATACAGAAAGATCGCGGTCATAGGTTACCGGTCCGTAGGTGAGTACAGCTGATGTCAGTGAGCTAGCAGGCTAACATGCTAATATCCTGGCTTTGTTTTCTTTTTGAGTGTATCTACCTATCTGCACTAAAGTCTTGTCTACAAGCTTATATATGCTTTCTGTATTCAGATTCCTAATATCAAAGTTAAAAGCTATTAGCTCTATATTTTCTGCCATATGCTACCTTGTGTGACACTAAATATTAGCTCAGCAGGTGTTATTCGGCTACCAAGAAGCTTTTCGTTAAGAATTTCAACCATAGCATTCAATTCACGTATCTACCCTTCGAACACTATTCGTATCTTATCCCAACTGTTTCTGTTTACTGATGTCTCGATGTTTGTCCTTTTGTTGCATCACTGTTTCGGGCTTAACTCGGAAAATGTTTGTTTACTGTTTAAATAGGCACAAGGTTGCAAGGCACTATCTTTTAACAACCCACTCAAGTTTAAAACGGAACAACAAACCATTGTGATTTTTGACTGCATGAACTCTGAGCTCACTTTTGGGAATCAGTACAGCGTTTTGGTCATGTCTGTTTTACAGATCATAATTTTTATTATGTTTTACTAATGAGGATGTGAATACAAAATTCTAGATATGCAGAACGTCATAAATCCTTATGACTGTGGATATTAGATGTGATTTAAATTGAAGTACACCATACCTTTTACCAAGCTTGAATCAATATTTGGAGCTACCTCCAGTTTTACTGGTAGTCTCAGTATGCATGTGGGAAGAGCTTAAAATAAATGCTGGTTTTACTGCAGCAGCACCATCTCATGAGGAAAATTTGAAAAAAAAAAATCAGCCTTTATTTGATTACATTTATTCATAGATGAAAACAAATCCCACTTTAAGAAATAATAGTTATAAGTGATGTTGCAGTACTTGATACTCTTTACTTATGAAATAAATATAACAAAATTGTTTTTTAAATGTACTCTTCAGTTTTAAAGTTGAGCCACGTGTTAAGGGACTTAGAACATCCCGTTTCTCTGGAATATAAATATGAAGGAAGGAGACCAAGAAAATACTGGCAGAAATCATTTTCCCTGAGAACAACTTAGGATCTCAGAATGAGAGAAAGCAGTCATGTGTGCTTACTCTTATTGTGACTTGATCTCATGGATGGACAGGACAGAGATATTGATTCAATTCAGCCACAAGATGAGAGGATATGTCCTTCAAGTAAGGCAGATGCGTGTTGATCTTTATAAATTGGGTAATAGCAACAAAAATATATGACTGTGTCGAATCCTCTGTATGAATCAGAAGATTTAAAACAGGTAGATGTGTGAAAAACAGAGTTGGTTCATGATCTGAGCTCATCTTGCCTCCACATACGGCGAGTTGATTAGACAGAGGTAAAAATATTTCAAATCTCAGTGCTTCTCAGTGTTTCAGCTCTTTTCTTTTTGAAGCTAGACTTGTGTCTGACACACCGACAATTTTCTGAGTAAATCGTCTCATTGACAAAGAGACAAAACCGGCTCTTTTGGCTATTGAGACATTTTTCACTGACAACAATCCTGACTGTAATCCATGTCACTGTAGAGAAAATGACAAAATCTACAGCTAAAATTTCCACCAGAAAAATAGACAATTCCAAAATATTCCTCAGTTCAACTTCTAAAGCTTTTGCAACATTTTTGCGCAATTTTCTGTAAAGACAGGCCGACTGCCCTCGTTCTCTTTAATTCTAATTAACTCTGCGCTTTTTGCAACACGCTGAAAGGACACTAACCTTTTTTAAAAACCTTGAATGCTTGTAAGGACATATATTTTAATCAAATACTTAGTTTTAAGAATCGCTTTCGTGAAGGGCCAGCCTACTTTGTTTGGGGACAAAAACTACACATTGGCAGCCAGTTGCCAATTCTTTCTTTCCTGTCATTAGGTTATTTTATTTTTTTATAGTTTGCATTTAAATGCTGATCATCAATCACGAATGAACATCAATTGTCATTGAATCGTTTTGTTGTTTAAAAGTCTGCTGTGCTCTTCATGCAGGGAAGTCGTCTCTTACGATACAGTTTGTTGAAGGACAGTTTGTTGACTCCTATGACCCAACCATTGAAAACAGTGAGTGATTTTTATATTTGCTCAGTTGTAAAAGTTCTTTATGGTTTAATGTAAAAGTTGTAAGAACTGCTCTTCTTTTTCTTAAGCGTTTAACAAAATGGTGAACGTGAAAGGTCAGGACTTCAATCTGCAGCTAGTCGACACAGCTGGACAAGTAAGTTACTTAGTTGTTGTCATAACTGACCTGAGTGATTTAAACTGAATATTTTTGACTCATAGACATACTTGTCTTTTGTTTGTAGTGTTGTTTTTGAAATCTTCAAGACTTTTATTTATAAATGTAATGGAAATCCTTATTCTCCCTCTGTAGGATGAGTACTCAATTTTTCCACAATCCCACTCTATGGACATCCATGGTTATGTTCTGGTCTATTCAGTGACTTCCATGAAAAGGTCAGTGGATGGCTTTTACAGTTACTTTTATTTCAGTAATAAACTTTGCATTAAGAAGTCTTAGATCTGTTTCAAGACGGGAATTATTTGGGCTTCATCCAGTGTTTACTTTTGAATCACATCAACAACGAGTAAAGTTTTAGTTTTAGTTCATCCAGATTGGAGTTTTGTTGTTTAGCTATTTATAAGCGGTCCATAGAGGAGACAAAATAGTATTTTAAAAATTATTTATTTATATATAAAAAAATAAATATATTTATTTCCTAAATCAAACAAGATTTTGTCGGGCCCAAAAGAAATCAATGATACTTTATTTTAAATAAAGTGACATTCTGCGTATGTTTGCTTCAAGTTCTAATCGGAAATCCTGGAAACTGGGTCTCTGAATAGAAAATACAGGAGAGTATCAAAGCCAAAAGCATCTAATAGATGTGCAAATTAAAAGAGGTCAGTGTTTAGTATTACTATTTTATTTTTGAAACTCTGAACCACAGTTCAGACTCAGGGGAACTGTTGGTTTAGTGTCACTGCTGCTTCAAATGCTGCAAAACAGCTATGATGATCACAGTTGGAGCATTTCATACAACTAAGCAGCAAAAACTCATGTTGATTAGAATTATACCATGAAGTAATTTATGTCATAAGATTCCCATTTAGTTAGTTCTGTATCCAAATGTTGAAGTGTTGTTAATATTATTCTTCCAGATCAATGTTTAAAATAACACTGCCTGTCCCTTGTCTAGTTTTGAAGTTGTGCAGGTTCTACATGACAAGCTGCTAGACATGGTTGGCAAGATTCAGTAAGTCCAATCAGTCCCTTAAATTCTTTATAATTGAGAAAATTTAAATTGTATATTTGTACAATTTGAGCTATGTTTCTTTTCAGGGTTCCAACTGTTCTTGTAGGAAACAAAAAAGATCTTCACATGGAAAGGTGAGTATTAATGTGATTTTTTTTGGTTTAGGCTACAGCTGAACTATTGTTATTTGCTTCTCCTTCTTTCATAGAAGCTATTTTCATTCCTACTTTGAAGTGGGAGTATTTCATAACATGCCTGGATTATGTGATTGCTTATCCAGAATGCATTATGGTTGGTTAATCATAGAAACTCATCATTAGGAGAAATAGCTTAAATTGGTGATTAAAACTCACTTAAAGAAGCAATCTTTAGAAACTTAGACGATGCGAAGGTTAGTGGTGTGATTCTTCTCAACAGTCTTTAAACAAAAATGCATTATTGCCATCTTGTGGTAGCAATAATACATTAAAATCATGTGCTAATTGAAAAATGATAACTTTAACAAGGCAGTATTTACTTTATTAAATTAAGTAACTGCCATACAGCCTTTGAATAGAGATTCTGACACCTGAAACTTAAATTCGTTGGTGTTTTTCAAGTTTTTTAAAGTGCTTGAACTTTAGAAAATGTGCTTAAAATTGCTACTAAATGTATCTTGTGTTTCAGATCTCACAACTTGTTTTGACTTGTACAGCTGATGGGGAAAAAAGAAACAAACATTTTTTGAAGTGAAGAAATAAAACTGGTGTAAGATTCATCTAGGTTAAATTGCATTCCATGTTTTTTGGTAGAAATTATACATGTTTAAAACTGACATTGTAAACATGTATAATTTTAGCCAAATTCAAGTTATTGCGTTGTACTTTGACTGGAACTCAGGTCACAATAGTCTATTTATTAGCCAAAAGGATTTATATATATATATTTATTGAATTTGGCCATGGAAAGGTTTCAAGGACACTTTTTAAAACAAGGAACCAATGACATGGGCTCACTTCACTGTGCATTTTGTCGATTTGTTTCAAGGGTTATCAAACCAGAGGAGGGGAAAAAACTAGCCGATTCCTGGGGAGCAGCATTCATGGAGTCTTCCGCCAAAGAAAACGAGGTAACAAACCCTTAAAGTCAACCCTTGATGCTAATCCATTGTTCATGTCTGACAAAGACTCTCGCTTGAAACGCAGACTGCTGTGGAGGTTTTCAAGCGAATCATTTTGGAGATGGAGAAAGCTGACGGGAATGCACCTCCAGAGGAGAAGAAGTGTGCAGTGATGTAAAGGTTTATGCAGGACACCAGTGAGCTGATTTACTGAAGACATGAGGCACAACTTCACCAGCTTGCTAACGGTGGCCTCATCGATGCAGCAGAGGAACGTTTGTTCTCCCCTCAGAATTCAAGATTGATTTCCATAGCAAAGCAGCTGCCCAACAAATGATACTAGATCCCAGTAATAGTAACCATGGAAAGAAAGAAATACCTAGAGCAGGATTAACCTCTCAACGAAGCATCTTCACTGGATACTTTAACGTTCAAATGCATTCTGGGAATAATTGTGCTTCTTTTTTTTTTTTTTATTATCATTATTATTTCCAAGGACTGGTCCATGATTTCAGCAGGTCTTCTTGACAGAAATGCAATCACAGTTCACATTGCTTTAAATGTGGTCACTATTCTATCAGCACTCTGTAAAAAAAGAAATCTCACTGGGGTTTCTCAGTTCTCACTGTAATTTTTATCTGCTCATCCTCAGGTACCTCTTACTCATGAGCTGTGGTGACGCGTCGTCATGACACCGTTCTGTTATTGTATATTTAACTACGCGGATACACAACGCTCATATCTATCCTCCCCGTTCATTCTGATAAGGTTGTTATGGACAACACTTCTAGGTGGAATAAATATTTTCTAATTACAAGTTAAGCCCTTTATATACAGCGTAACTAGAAGCTTAGAATGTGATTTGGTACTTTGGAAAATATCTGGAGCGACTCAAGCTGTTGCTCTCCATTTTTCTACACAGAGTATACTCTTAGATTATCAAAACTAAAAGGATTCATAGATTTCAGTTTTTGATTTGCATTTTAGTATTACAAAATACTATGAAGGTGGCCACGGAATTAGTTTAGTGAATTTTAAGTTGATGGCTTTAACATGCTTGATAAAACCCAACCATAGTGCCTGTAGCCTTTCTGACAAATGGTCACTGTCAAACACTTGAAATCTTTTCTTTTTGGCTTGTTTTTACAAAACCTGTAGCCTTACAGAAATCTAATGTACAGCAATCCTGTTTGTTTTATCCCCTAAAGCCTAGTGTTGTAGCTGTAGTGAATACTTCTAACTTTATAAAATGCTTTGCCTAGATAGTTAAATGGTGGATAACTGATGATAGTTGAGCAGAGGCTGGTGATGCTGTGTCTTGTGCCTTACAGATGTTCAAACTCCTTCATCTGCTTCCTTTTCTTGACTCAAGGTGCTCTTAAGTTTTGTTTTTTTGTTTGTTTTTTTTTTCCTTTGACTTGACACCATAGGTGCAGGTGTTGTGCACCTGAACACCAGTATTCCCCTGTGGGTCAACGGTAATTTAGAAATCTTGCTGTAAACTGTTTTGTAAATAAACAAATCTGTCACTTGTTGGATGTCCTTGATTTTTCTTCTGTAAGATGCCAACATTTATTTATTTATTTATCTTTATGATATGCATGAGGCTGTGAAATTAGTTGTGTATTCTTACAAGTCACATTTAGGATGTGGATTTATTTGCATCAGTCTTAGCTAAAGGTATTTATTTAGTAAGCAAATACAAGCTCAACTGCAAGCACAACAGTCAGGTACCACCTGACTCAAGTCCTGGAATTCTACTGCAAACAGCTGCTAGTAGTTTGTCTAGTGAGCAGACTGTCATGTATACGGAAATATCCCAATTTTACTGGCAAAATGTTTCTTTTATTTGACAATGGGTTGAAGATCTATTTTGTTCAGTTTGTTCTTGAAACCTAATGTCATAAGTGATATGTTAATTATTTCTTTTAGGAAAAGTCCACACACTGAGGACTGCTACAAATAATAAAAATAATCCCTTAAATATGCTCTCATTCTGCCATTTATCATCCAGGTTTTATCAAATTTATTAATTTGTTTCCCATCTAGCCTAATGTACAGTGTTGACCATACAAAGACAGAAAAATTACCTGCTGATTTTTATTAATCAGTCATCAAATAATTATTATATTTTGTTATTCAGTCATAAAATAATTATTTTGATCAATAGTTATATATATATGTCGAAAACAGAAAACCAATACATGAATTTGTTTTTTTACACTTCCAAAACGTAAATATTCTCGATGAACAAATAAACTATTATATTGAGTTCTGTTTCATTTACTTCTCCTAATGCGCACAATAACATTTACCACTGAAACTTAATGTAAAAGAGGATCTTAATGTTTTTATTTGATGCCGTCCTGAAATGCGTTCAGCACATTTATTACGGTGATTCCGCCTGGTTGCGCCATTACCACGGATATTACGGTAACGGCTCGTTTAGCGTCACAGCGGAAGGAGGTTTGCGTGTCTTTGTGAGATCCCATCAGTTGTAGACCGGGTGGAACATGGAGTGTGTAAGCTATGAATTTTGCTGCTATTTCTCGTCTTGAAACTCTTATAAAGCAGTCTATCCACTTCAGTATAAAACTTTGACTAGTACGCTAAAGTTAGCTACTTGCTAGAAAGCTTTTCATATATGCTTTTAGGGTTATCTCTGTCTTAGAGGTTGGTTAGGAAAGCTTAAAGCAGAGGTCACCGTTTAGCAAAAAATGTGATGATTGTCCATTGGTTTCAAACGGTGCAAATAAAGTGCATTAAAAGCTCGAGCCGTCATGTAATGTCACCTCGACTGGCGCTTTTAAAAGTCAGCCAACTGTGACGCTAGCGAGCTAACAAGCTAACGCCAGAGCTGTAGTGGTGAACAAAAGTCTCGTTATTTACTCTGACCACAGCTTCAATAACGACAGTGTTGGTTTTACAACCGAGGGGGGTTAAGATTAAACTTTGAAATGTGTCAACTGACTAGCCTGCAGCTTGTTGTCTTTACTAGTTTGCTGATTGCCTACTAGTTTGCTGATGACTGCTAGCCTGTATCCCTCAAAGTCTTACTCTGAGACAGGTAGTGTTTATGTGTCATCCTGGATCTGCTCTGAGTTTGACCTCATTAAACTACCCGACCACTGAATGCTAAACGTGGATCTCAGGGTCTCAGCGGCCTGTCCGTTTACCATTAACACAGGATCAATAGTTCAGCTGGGTTGGGGATTCTCTTTTAGCTTCGTTCTCTTCTAAAAGGAGGCTTCAGAGCAGAGTAAATGTTTTTAAATAGATCACAGAGGGCTAAATTTAACCTTCCTTCTCAGTAGATTATTTCACAAATTTAGTATTTAAAGTCGGTTTCTCATTCAGAAACGGCACAGTTAAAAACTTTAGGTGTGCTCACATGTGTGGGTTATACAACTACATTAGATCATAAAATATTATAATGTGTTGATTTGTATAAAACAGATTATAATATTTTGGGCTTTCTCTTCATTGTTGTTTAAGCTCCAAATCACCACTGTGATTTTTCTTCCTCTTCCTATGATTTCCTTGCCAAGCTTTTACTCAGTTAGCGTTTTACTTTAGAAGTGTTGATAATGTTTACTTTTTAAACTCACGTTCATCTTGAAGTTACTTCAAACAACTTGATGCCAACTGTGTTCATCAAGTCCTGTATCTGTCGTCACTTTTATGCCAGTTTATTCAGGGTTTCCCCCAGTGTATTATAAGTCTGGCGGGCCACCAGGCTGTACTTCTGCCCCCACCAGGCTAAACATAGTTTTTTTTTTTTTTAATGATTGCCTTTTCTTAAGACTTTATAATTGGTGTTTAGGGATTAGTATTTCAAGAGCACAGATTAAAAAGTGATATTTTCAGATTTCCTGTCAACTTTAAAAGAAATTTTAGTTTGAAAACATGACGGTTGGTTGGATAACTGCTCCAGTGCCCGGAGCACCGGGGTTAGCAGTTCTTCTGGGGGAATCCGGGTTGTGTGTTTTAATGTGTTTTGTTTTTAACTTGAGTTGTACTGGTTGTTTAAAGTACTTTATAGATAAAATTATATTGAACCTACTTACTAAATGCCAGTTGTCCTTGAGACATAATCTGTTTTTAAACATTTCTTTGTGTTGGGAAACAGTTATACATTAGTGATCTGTGATTTTTATTTTTATTTTTTTTTGTATTTTTCTTTGCTTTTTGCAATATTGTCACAAATAATAAAAGTAAAACATGCAACTGTGATATTAGATATTGCTCAAATATTTGTTTAGGTTTTCCTTACCTGTTTGTTTACTATAATCACAATGTTGCTGCTGATCATTGTGAGCTTATACATCTTATTCTGAAAAATCTTCGTCAGCTCTGGTCATCAAAAACAGATTACTAGAGAAATTTGTATAAAACTTATTTGCATGCAGTGTTGAGGAATTAAATCATCCTGTGACCCAGTTTCTCTGAGAAAACATATATATGCACTTTAAACTCTTGACATAGAAAAAGCCCATGCAACTTATCATGATCACACACTACGCTGGTTATGTTTAGAGATAATTGACACAGAAATAGATAATTTTCCCAGCCGTGTTGAGCTGATACAAAGAAAGGACACAATTTACACACAACTATTCAGAGAATGGACGTTTAATCTTCAAATGACTGTCTCGAAAATAACTTTGTTAAAACTGGTTGATGAATGATCACACATTGTTTGAATAGAAGTTGTCGGTAGTTCACAGTTGCAATAATGACTTCCCCATTTTGAAACGCGTAAAGCAAAACGAAGCGTGCTTAACCAGTGTAAATGTCTTTGGGAAAAATATTACAGAAATTAGCTTTAACCTCTTTGTTTTTTTTGTTTTTTTTTACCGTGTTTTATTTTTACAGTCAGTTTGGCTTAATGCTCTGTTGTGAAGCAGGTGTCTCAGATAGTCAGCTTATTGCTTTAGAACATGACCTCCCACTGACATCAGTGTAAATAACTATCTAATTCAAGGTTGACTTTTGTTATAAGACACCCTGAACATACACAGCTTTGTTTATTTTTGAGTTTGTAGCTGTATGAAGATGATAGAAAGCTGCTTTCATTTTCAATTTGCACTAAATAACCGTCAGAATCTAATTTTATATCTGTAGTCTGATAACACTGACAAATATATCTGTTGCAGGTACAACATTTAGTTTATGACCTCTTAACCCTTCTGCAAAAAAAGAATGACCTGACCTAAAATAACTTGGACTATTGACCTTCTTCTTTCAGATCCCAGTAGGCATTGATGATCTTGAAGGCAAAAAGGATCCAATCATTGAAGGTAAAAGGATTTGTTAAATATATTTCTACCTCAATCAGATCCACTTTCACAGAAGAGTCTTAATTGGAGTCACTTTGATTTCTTCAGAACGAGAGCAAAATGTTTACACCAGGTTTATGAAGTCGCACCGCTGTTACGACCTCGTGCCCACGAGTTCCAAATTAGTGGTGTTTGATACGTCGCTTCAGGTGAAGCAAATACATTTACATAAATGCACATTTTATCTGGTTCCAGAAATGAATTGAATATTTAACTATCCTTCAGGTGAAGAAGGCGTTCTTTGCGCTTGTTTCAAATGGGGTGAGAGCAGCTCCTCTTTGGGACAGCAAGAAGCAGTGCTTTGTGGGTAAGAGCAAAGGTGTTACTTTCACCTGAAAGTAACATTAATGAGAAACAAATGTAAAAAAACCCCAATAATAAATGTTATGATATAGTTAATTATTCGCTGTGGTGTTTTTCCAATCCAACCCACAGGTATGCTAACTATCACAGACTTCATTAACATTCTTCATCGCTATTACAAGTCTCCGTTGGTGAGAAGGTTTTGTGTGTCTTAAACACAAATTTTGTAGCATAAACTGTTAATGTCATTTTAATTTATTTCATGAGTGGCTGAACCTGCAGTTTTTTATATTTCAGGTTCAGATATACGAGTTGGAAGAGCACAAAATTGAAACATGGAGAGGTGAGAGCTTTTAATGATCACTCAAACTTCAACATCTATTATTTTATTAATTGTGATTAATTATTATTTTGCATTTGTATTCATTTTAGAGGTGTACCTTCAGGACTCGTTCAAGCCTTTGGTTTGCATATCTCCCAACGCCAGGTTGGTAGCAGAACTGCATTGATTTTACTGTAAAGTTCAATTATCAATTTTTTTTCTTATCATTGTTGTGATCAATATTGTGATCGTTTTTAACTGGACATTTAAGTATGCTGAATCTGATGTCATCACAGAGATCAAAAAATTGTTTAAATGTGATATTTATGACTGCAAAACTTTATTTCCTTTGAACTTATTATTGCACTTTCTTTTGCAAGAAACAAACGTACATTATCACACTTTTTTCTGCACATGTATTACAAAATAGGTTTGAATAACTTGGTGATTTTGTTTTTTCTGATTACATCTCAGTTTGTATGATGCGGTGTCGTCTCTGCTGAGGCACAAGATCCACAGGTTGCCTGTAATCGACCCGCTGACCGGGAACACGCTGTATATCCTCACACACAAGAGGATTCTTAAGTTCCTGAAGCTTTTTGTAAGTTTCCACTGGTTTTATTGCAGATACAAGATGAATATGTCTAGACTGAAGACCAATTAGAGTTTGGTGATTTATTACTGATCTTTAAACTTATTTTGGAACATTTTAGAAACTGTCTCATCATCTTGCTGCTAGAGTCACTCGCATTACTAACTTGGGAGTCTCTGTGTGTCTGTTCTCTAGAGAATATCAATCTTAGTCTTTTCCCAATCAGCATGTTTTTATTTACAGATGTTGAAATCTCAAAAGCATGAAACAAAGTGACTTTGTTCAGTTTTAACTTATCTTCCAACGTCTTGGTCTCACTTGCTGTCTGAAAGCCCAAACAACCACAGAAATGTCTCAACATTTCATAGAAATTAAATTTCCCTATAAATAGTTTTTGTTTTACTTTTCTATATCTTATTTTTAATAGCTCACAAAATCTGAAACGAGCTAATCAACGATTCCTCAATGGAATGCAACATGATTATATTTTTTTGTTGTAGATCTGTAATAGAGTTCAACAACTAAATCCAAAGTAGGGAAAACGTCCTGGGGAAAAACAACTGTGATTCCCTAAAGATCGCTGTTTCCTGTGCTCAGATATCAGAGATGCCAAGAGCTTCATTCTTGAATCAGACTTTAGAGGAACTGAACATTGGGACGTTCAAGAACATAGCAGTGGTCCGAGCAGACACCCCTCTGTACACGGCGCTGGGTATTTTTGTGGAGCAACGAGTGTCAGCACTCCCTGTTGTGGATGACAAAGGTAAGTGGGCTGACAGAAGCTTCTTTTTTTCTGTTCGCTTCTTCTTATCATCCACAGTTTTCTAAAATGATTTTCTTACTTGCAGGTCGAGTGGTGGACATTTACTCGAAATTTGATGTCATAGTAAGTTCTGTGCAGTCACTTATCTTGATATTGTGCTAATAAAAAGTTTTCTATGTATATTTTTTTTCATTACTTTATAAATTAACATTTTGCATTTTTTTGTCCTTTCTTTTGGGTCTCAACTGCTTCTAAAAACAGCCTCTAATCTGTTTTTGGTATCATCTGTTTCAAAAATCTTCTGAATGCTCTGTGCCGTTACCAAGCAACCCCAGTGGAATTCCAGCATGTTTGGTCAGCTGGTTTTTACCGCTGTATGCTCTGTACAATGGCTGCTGGAAAAGACAAATGTTTTGTTGTGGACTTACCATCCAGAAACAACTTTCTGGATTCTTGTTGGTTGTTCAGGAGGCTCTACTAATGCTTTACAAAGAAGCACAGTTTCATAATTGTGCATCTGTTTGCAGCCATTTTCACTTGTGAGTGTAAATGTTGACATGGAGGCGTGGAAAGCAGCAGCTCATTTGGATTTAAAGTGACCAGTGGACAGCTCATTGTGAAAATAGACAAAACTGAACAGACTACAACCCCAGTATCTAATAAACAAAACGTAATGAACATCCTAACCTAACCTGTTGAAGGAAGCATAATGGGTAATTGCCTCAGATAGTGTTGTTGTCTTCCAGCTTGTCACAGCTGTGATATTAAGAATAATAATTTCTTCTTTTAATTACATTTGATTATCGATATAAATCCTTCAAATTGCTGAAGACAACATGAAAAACCTGCATTCAGATCTCAAAGGAAGAATCATCTGAAGAACATGTAAGCGTCATATCTCGTCTCAGTATCAGGGTGGTGACAGCATTTTTGAAGTTGAGGACAGAGGGTCAGTGAGGGTCACTGAAAGGTGAAGCAATGGCCTTCATGCAGAGTGAACAAGTTCTGTCTGGTGTTTTCCTCTCTGGGTCACAATGGAAGTGGTTGAGAAACCACGTTCAGAGTTATGCTGACTTTTCATCCTAGAAGTTGCCCCAGTTTAGCAGCACAGCAGGGCTGGAGCCTTGAGGGAAGGTCAAAACAACCGTGAAATGCTGCTTCGTGGTGTTTCCAGCGCCAGAGTGTGAGCCTCAGAGTCACGCTGCTATTTGCTTCTTTTAGGTCCATTTCTGTGAAAATGCCCTTCACTTTTCCCTCTAACAGAATCTGGCCGCAGAGAAGACGTACAACAACCTGGACGTGACTGTGACCAAGGCGCTGAAGCATCGCTCGCAGTACTTTGAGGGAGTCCTGACCTGCAACAGACATGAGACCCTTGAAGCCATCATCACCAGACTGGTGGAGGCCGAGGTGAGGGGCGGAGGACACGAAAATCTGCTTTTCACGTCCTGAACAAGAAAAAGAAAGCAAGACTATAAATAAATAGTCACAATTTCTTGTTCTACCAGGCAAGGAGAAAAAGGTTTTATCTATTTCTGCTTTAGAAAATTCAGATTGTAATGCTGGAAATGGAGCCAATCAGCTGTCATAATATACAAAGGTGGACGTTTTAGTTTTAGACCGCTGAGGTTGACACCGTCTGCTTTATTGAAATAGTTTCTCATGTTTTCTGTGCAACACATCAGTGAGTATCAGCTATCAGATGACGATATTCAAATTGGTAAAACTATAGCACATTTGTTTAATTAGCTTTTATTTTATTCTAAATTTGCATTGATTCTCATCCTTGTTTGAGTTTGTAGGAAAAGGAAGTAACATGACATGGTATCCATGTGCAGAAGACCAAATATGTGCAGTAGGAGATGGAAATCTGCTTTGCTTCTTTGTTTAATTTTGTGACGTTTGTGCATGAAAACATCTTTTATATCCCTCTAAGCGTGTGTCATCACTTCAGTAAATCGGCAGAAGACTGAAATGTATCCAGCATGTTTCCTCCAACTAATTTCACATTTTCACATGTTGGTTCTTCGTTCTCTGTTCATTCTCTTGTCCTGTGGTCGTATTGAATTCCTGTACTCAGCCGGCCTGAGGCTCATTCGGGTGGCCGTCTGTCTCCTCCAGGTCCACAGACTCGTGGTCGTCGACGAGAACGAAGTGGTGAAGGGAATCGTCTCGCTTTCTGATATCCTTCAGGCGCTGGTGTTGACCGACGGAGAAGAGGGTGAGTAAAGTTGTCGAGCTGCTAAAGGATATGCTACTTGTATTCAATAGATTTGGATCCACTGATTTTGTTTTGTTGTGTTTTTTTTTTTCTTTTCTTTCGACAGGCACAACTTTAGGGAGTAATTAGGAATGTTGCTTCGGGTTGAGACCAGAGCAAAGGGAAAGCACAAGCATGTGGGAGGAGAAATAAGAGAGTGCGTTGACTTCTCCGGTAACGCCCATACAGAAAGACTTCTCTGTCTCTGGAGTTTTAGCAATACTGAAATTTAAAGCTGGTAGCACAGGACTCATAAAACCTTCTTTAAATTGAGCCAAATTAAAAATCCCTTGTAGTTGACCAGAGATTTGAAAAAAGAAACTTGCAGCTACAGCACAGTTACCATCTCTGCCCTTTTAATACTTTATGAAATAATTAAAACGACAAAAAACATTCCCCCATTTTACCAGCTTTTCAATTTATTTTAAGGCTGAAAACAGCGAAGGCATTAAGCTTCTCTAAAAGTTAAATTGGATGCGAATTAGCATCAGTGTGTAAAAAACCCCTCACACTTTTTCTTTAGAGCTTGTATGATGATTATCACATTCTCCTCTTATTGTTTGTTCATTTGATTTAGGATGTTTATTTAAAGGCAGGTGTTGTGTTGATCTATATCATTGTAAGCATGTTGACTTAAGCATCACCAAAAACGTTCATCAGCATCAAAATGTCAAGTTAGAAATGTTTGAGAACAGTTTTGCCATTAAATGTAAAAATGCGGTAAACGTCTGGATTTGTTCTTTAAGTCTGGGTTTTTACAGCTTGCAGCTGAAAGAGTTTGCACAAGCAGTTTAGGATTATAATCCTGCAGCAACATGTGGAAATAATCCAGGTTCCAACCAAACATAAACACTCTGATCAGGAATCAGCTTTGTTCTCACCCAAATGTCCAAATATCAATAACTATATACGTATTTTTTGCTTTATTTTCACATTTTGTCGTGTCCTGCCACGTGTAACTATATATGTAGAGGATTGTTTATCATACTCAAACATTTGTTTTTGGTTTCTTTTTTTTTTTTTTTTTTTTTTTTTTTTTGCATGTGACCGACGTTGATTGATGACATTATTGGAAAAATAATTTTGTCATTACATCACTAATGCTAAATCTTCATTCTATGACTCATTTCATGGTCAAGTTAAAGATGTTTTCTGGTTTTTGTTTGTTAGCTACAGTGATGGCAGTCAAAACGTAACAGATTAATTGCTTAGTTTTTTGGGGTTTTGGTCCATTGTTTACAGGACATAATCACTAAGAATCAGAGAAGCAGCATTGTCATTCCATTTTCTACGATGGATGTGTGAGGAACATTAAATGTCCTGCTTTATGCCTGATGAAGTGTGTACAACAGCATGTAAATGCATCGTTTTTGTACTAATCTGAGATCCTTAATTTAAAAGATGTTAAATAAAACCTTTGTTTTACTTTTGTGTTTCTAATTTGCACGACTCACCAGCTTGTCCTAAAATCCACCCGAGTGAATTCTGTATTTTCTATTCTTTTCTTGTGGCTTGGAGAAGCTTCATATGACCAAAACAAAGATATTTCACTCGCTTTCATTGAAAGAGATCGCATCAGAAAACAAATGGAGCCAAAAAAACATAAAAGCCCGCTCAGGGTTTTCTGTCTTTTGACCGTCTGGAGATAGAAACCGGCTGTCCTCTGCGTCTGCATGGACAAGTGGAAACGGAACAGATGGATGTACATGGAAAGTTAATTTAAAGCAAATGTTTTTATTTACACTTTGGCAAAAATGGAATGTGGAGAAGGATTTATGCTCCTCCAAATGAATGGTGGGATCATCTTTGCCCTCAAAATCCTTATAATTGCCAACTAGCGTTTCCTGTTTTTGTTTTGACGATTTATCTTTGCTGATGAGGGCGGAAGGTCTCCTCTCCATCACCCTCATCTTTAGCTCACTTCACAGGTTTGGGATTTTAACTGGGTGACTCCAAAGCGTTAAATGTTCAGTCAGAAGAAACATTTTGGTAAAATAAAAATAAACATAATTAAGTCAAGAGTGGCATTGATAACATATTACTTAAAGGCTTATTGTTTGCATCACAAAGCCATTAAAGCCAAATTCAGAAAGTTAAACAACTAGATCATCTAAACAGCTTTCAGCCTGAATAATAAGAGGCCCTGCAGCTTCCTGGAAGGCTTTCTGTAAACGTTCTCATGTAGCGCAGCGCGGTCTCACGTTAACCCTGGTGGCAGCAGCTGGAGATGATTCTGGGAAATGTTTGTTTTTAATAACTTGAGCTCTACAGTAGTCCAGGTGGCCTCCCTGTTGCAGCAGCATGAGGACACGTTTCTCCATTTCCCCCAAATATCCAAAGTGCTGACGAGCAAAAGAAAACCTGTTGACAGGAGTAGAAAGAGCAGCATGACATTAACAGATGAGCTGAAATCTGTCTTGGCAGGTTTAGAGGACTCCAAATAGAGTTAGAGCCTCCTACTGTAAAGAAATAAACATAATCAGAAGCCAGTGTAATTTAAAGAAATGAAGGAACTACATCTATGACCAGCCAGTGCATTCAGTCAGTAGGTGTGGGTGTTGAGAAGTACATTTTTGGGGTTTTTTTTTACGGTGGCGTAGAAGCTGTTATGGCTGCTGCGTTTAAACCAATCATCACTCAAAACACCTGCAATCCTCTAAAAAGTATTTAGCCCCTCATAGATTTATTGTGGTTTTGATTTTTGCCAAACTTTAAAATCTGCCTCAGATTATCAAACAAAGTTCAATATAATACGACGATAATCCCCTTCTTACATCTCAAATAAACAGATTAACAACATTTTGCGGTTCAGTTGCCACTTCCAGGACTAACTGAAGCCAAACCTGTTGAAATATAAACTATCTGAATCACAATGTTGAGTAAATCTGAAAAAGCCTTAATCTGATTTAAAGGAATTCAAGAACAGATAAAAAAAAAAAACAAAACCAAAACGGGAGTTATGAACGTCATCAGTCTGATGGGAGCTGATTTTATATCTGCATCTGGAGAAAACATGAGGGGAACCTCTGGGCCATTTGGGCCATTTCTTCTTGTAACACATTATCTTCTACCTGGCAATTTATGAAACTCAGTTATGCTCACATAACAGGTCGTACTTAATGATAATGGTGTACTGCTGTTCCCTGTGTATATTTAAGGTTTTCAGGAACTGAGATTGTTGTCAGAAATGTTTTGTTTGTACATTAAATCTGTCCAGCAAAATATAGATTCTGCTGCTGCAGCCTTTCCTGTTGAGGCTTCCCATTGTTTTACTCTGTTTTAGCAACATTTCAAACAGCATTTATCTTGGAGCCAGCTCTTCAGGAAACAAATTTGTAGGTCAAATATATGCAGGAAATTGCAAACTCCCCTCAGGAAATGCTCCTATGCACAAACTGTACTGTTTATTCACTAGGAAAGAGGAACAGAGCTTTCAACAACGGAGATGGCTTAACTTTCTAGCTGCATTCAGGACTCTCTTGGAGAAAAACTCATGCATCTTAGAAAACTGCAAAAAATTTATTTGACTCAAACTTTGTTTTAAAGTAACTCAGTCTGCTAACTGAGCTCAGATAATCAATCATCCAGGCAGTAATGTGAAGAAGTAATCAGATCCGTCTTGGTTCTGTTCAGACCGGACTGACCTGAGGTTGAATCAGGTTCTGCAGGATTTGATTTAAAGCCGCTCTTCTTTTTAAGAGCTTCGCCAAAAGTGTTTCAAAACAGATTTGATCATCTGAGCTTAACAACAATCACAGTGGTTGTTGTTTGTTTAGCTGTTTCACAAACCGAGCGTCAAACACTGATATTATTGGTGAACTTACCAATTTGTTTAACTCATAAACCCAGGTTTTCATTTTTTTTGTTTAGCTCTGCTGGAACAGGCAAATTAAATTTCATATTAGTCTCCCCGATCAAAACAATTACCGAAAGATTGCAAAAATTAAACCATGAAAGCTTGAATTTTGTTGTCTGTGTGCAGATATGTGCTTGAACATTTACTTTTATATAAAAATTTTTATGTTTCATAAATAATTTGTATTTAATCAAGTCTGCAACTGCTTGATTTGTTTTTATTTTTATACTTTGGTAAATTAATGGCCAACCATGACTGCGAAACAAACAAACAAACACTTCACTGTTCGGTCACATGAAATGGAGGTAGAAATTCATAATGACGATTCATCATATATAATGATCATTTAGTAAATTAAATTGACCATTTGTATTTGTATGATTTTATTGAACAAGAAAGTTCTGAATGTTTCATGAAAACTACATTCACAAATCTTAAATGAATTCAAGTTTTTTATTCCATTTTGCACAATCATTTATGCATTTAAAATATATTTAAATACAAAGAAATATCACACAAACCTTTGCAACTCTAGATTTATTTAAAATTATGCACCTTTTCATTCCTATAGGCTGAGAACTGTTCACATCTTATTGATTAATTGTTGGCAATATTAGAAAACGGCGGAAAAGACGGGAGGATTTACATTTACTCTCCGTTACACGCAGTCTGTAAAATAATCAATATTAATAGTGAGATAATAAAGTGATTCTTTTGCATAAACTGGTATTCATGACCTTTGAACCTTTCTGCATTTTATTATATTACAACCACAAATTTTAATGGGGATTTATGTGATAAAACAACACAAAGTCGATCAAACTGCACTTACAAAGAGGTGGAATTTTTTTTATTATTATTTTAGAAATACAAATTATTATTATTGTTATTATTCAGAGTTAATCCTTAGTTTAATATCCCATCTCTCTGACAGATAAATATGCTTTAATTGTCTCATTCTTCGGTCACCCTGGAGGCAACATTTCATTTTAGCCTCTCGGTCCAAAACAAATTCATGCCACACTTTCTAGATGTCACTCGCTCAGAAGTGTGAAAATTATGTGTCCTTTTTCTCCCATTTCATGTGTTTTAATCTCTTTGAGCTGGTCTATCAGATACGATTCTAATAATGAATTTGGTGGTTTTCATTAAGGTCAAGCTGTGATTGGCCTTTTTGCTGTGCAGCTCTTACATTTGTGCTGCGCAGCAACAATAACGAGCTGCAGTAACTTTGCTTCCACGTGTTGAGCTTGAATTGTAAATAGCAACAAACAGACAAACACCTGATCTGTGACTGACTGGGTTTATTGAATGGGTGATGATGTAGGCACTATATCTGTCAATAAATGATTCAATATGGGTTTCTTATGCACATCTTATATAAAAAAAAAAGCATCTCTGAGGCTTTTACTGATCCCAACAATGTTCAAATATTGCTACACTGTTTACAATATAATATAAAATAAATATTTCGTACATA
This sequence comes from Poeciliopsis turrubarensis, assembly GCA_010277015.1. Taxonomy (NCBI): domain Eukaryota; kingdom Metazoa; phylum Chordata; class Actinopteri; order Cyprinodontiformes; family Poeciliidae; genus Poeciliopsis; species Poeciliopsis turrubarensis. The sequence continues at coordinate 107,573 of VMRN01000024.1, read as the reverse complement.
TGAGGTATTTTTGTGACTTTTAGAGCTTCAGGTTAAGCGAAATCTTTCCAAAACATTTCTAAACTGATGTCAGTGTGGAGGAAACGCTGCCTGGGCTCCAGGGCTGATTTGACATGTTTTTCTTCAGATGGGCTTGAAGTTGAACGTCCCCAAACTCCCAGGCAAACAAAGTGAAACATTCACGAGAATGCTTTCAGCAGCATTAAATGGTCTAAAAGATCAAATTCAGACATGTTTTGGCGTGAATTGTGAATTGTTGTTATGATCCAGAGGAGAGTGCCTTGGACTTGTGTTTCCACCATCAATTTTTTGTCTTCCTACTCTCTTTATCTTTTTTGCTTCCTTTTCCTTCCTTGTCTTTCTCTGCGTTTTTCTTCTCCTTCTTCTTCTCGTCCTTAAGCTCCTTGTATCTCCACTTGGGTGGCTCCAGGTAGCCCTTGTCTTTCTTCTTCTTCTTCTTCTCCTTCTTTGGAGTTTGGTCTGAAGGCTTGTTGACGTTGATCTGAGGGATGCACCCGGACGGGAACACGCTGTTGCGTCTCGCCATGCTTCGAGGGATGAAGGCGGTGGCCATCTTGTTGGAGGCCACCGACAGGATGCTGCCTCTGCGCTCGGTGTCAGGGCAGCACACCGAGGCCACTGTCTCTGCAGAGTGGATGCAGGGCGTGACGTGCGACACCGAGCCGTTGCTGTGGCACACCGAGCTGCCTTCCAGATCCTTCTGTGGATGTTTCTTCGCCAGCTCCGCCACCGCCAGCCGTCTCTTCCCCACCTCGGGTGGGCTGGTGGGCAGCAGAGGGTGGCACCCGGTTACAACCAGCGGACTGTGGACGCTGGTGGTCATGCGCACCATGTGGTCCATCACCCCGTTCTCCTGGGGGTCACGAGGAAAGCTGAATCCAAACGTGCTTTTGATGCGCAGTGTGATCTTCTCTGCAGACGTCTTCTGAGACGTGGCCCGGGTCACTCTGCCCACGAGGTCGGGCCACTCTGGGACGTAGCTCTCGCAGAACTGCTCGGCTCTCGGCCGCAAGGTGAGGCGGCGGAGACGGTGGAAGGTCTCATAGCGACCTGTCTTCAGGGCCCAGTCACGAGCGCACCTTCCCCGGAAGGAGTCCACTGCGTTTACGTCAGCCCCTGAAAAGAAAGAAGGACGTGAGGAGGAGGACGAGGAGGAGGACGAGGAGGAGGAAGAAAAGCTGGCTCTTTGTTTTTTAGTGTCTTCTCAGGTCTGCTTAAAAAATCAACCAGACAGCTGCAGCTAATCCAGAACACTGCTGCTCACTAAAACCAGGAAGATAGAGCCCATCAGACCCTTTCACTGGCTCCCTGTAGCTCAGAAAATAGACCTTAAAAATACTTCTGTTCATTTCTAAATCACTGAATAACTTACCACCAAAATATATCAAAGATCTGCTGTGGTATCTTCAACGTATCTTCTGGTTTTGGTCTGCATTTTGTTTGTATCATGTAAAGCACTTTGAACAACCTTGTTGTTCAAAAATATTGGACTTTACTAGTCATTCAGCTTGCTTCCTTTGCCAAACTTCATTGGTCGGGAGTTTAGAAGCACAAAGTCCATTAACTGCACTGTGATTTTATCCATCACAGTTCAAATGCTAACGTAAAGTGAATGCAATGTTTACTAGAAATCTGGTCAGTCGCAGCAGCGAGTCTGAAAAACATCTGAGCTAGAAAGAAGTAAGTACCTAATCTATAGCCTGCCAGGAGGAGCAGTCAGGAGATTACTGCAGACATGTGATAATGCCCTCAGAAAGATCCCTTAAAGCAGCCACGCGTCACCGAGTCATTAACTCAGGAGCCGAGTCAACCGGCTTTAAATAGGCGCTGATGAAACATGGCTGCTGTCATCAGCCGCACTGAGACGCTTCTGTGGAGCTGAGGAATCTGTTTCTTTTTATCCAACACTCTCCCTGCCTTCTCTGTTTTTTTTATTAATTCCCTTCAATGTGCAAATGGTTTAGACATCCTGAACATCCTTTCAGTTCTTTCCATAATGTAATGATCCTTTCTGGATCATTATTTATCTTGACTTTCTCAAAATCAGAAAGTCATCAAAAGCTTTTCTTTTGAATTTGGTTGCTTTCCTTTTATTCTATTCAGTTACTGTATCTGAAAAGACTCAAAATAAAAAACTTTAAACAAACCTCAAAGACGTTCAGAAAACCAGGAATTGTTTGAAAAACCAGCTTTAAGTTAACATTAGAAATACTGGCATCTTGGAGCGAAATAGAAAGACACAAAGTCTTTATATTTTGTGTCTTATGCATTTTCTAGGCACATATTACCATTTTATAGCACAATCAAGTAACTGTGTTACCTGCAGTTGTTATAACAATGCTGCATATATCAAACATGAAATAAAGAAAATTGACCTTTCAGTTTTATGTCTTGAAATTGGCCTCTGTCTCTTTAAGAACCTCCTGCTCTTTCAGAAACTCCACCTTCAGTTCATCGTCGCTAAAATGCTTCTCCATGTTGCCGCTAACTACCGTTCTTAGGAGCATTGAACTGAGAACTAGTTTGTCTGATGAGTTCAACAGACTGTCAGTTCAGGCAGGTGTTTGTTAGCTGCTGCTGCCGCTAGTCTGGAGGAGCTGAGTGGGAGATCGGCTCTGAGGAGGAGCTTTGGGCAAATAGGTGGCACTTTGAGAGCAAAGCAACACTCCAGGTATGTTTTGGATGAGGGAATAACATTATACCATGATTTAAAGCTAAAAGAAACATTGATTTTGCATGTAATCCTCCTTAAACAACCCATCCCTGTAAACAGAAACTGTATCTTTTCCTTAATCCTTACATACCGGCCATAACAAGGGCAGCTACGACGTCACAGCGGCCGGTCATAGCAGATTTGATGAGGGCTGTGAATCCTCTGCAGTCCCTTATTTCAGTGTCAACGCCTGGGTAGTAGTTTAGGAGATACATCACTGTGAATATATGACCTGCAAGAAGAGGAGAGAGCCAAACACCAAATAATCACTTTGTTCTCTGCTCAGTCATTTGTCCGCAGCCTTTTTCAGGGGTAGTTGCTGTATATTATTGCACTCACCTCCTTGAGATGCAATCATTAGTGCCGTGTTGCCTTCGTTATCCTGATGATTTATGTCTATGAAGGGGCAGGTGTGAAGCCCATGCACAATGTCAAGGAAACCCTTGCAGCAAGCCACCATGAGGCCGTTCTGTTGGATGAAATCAGACATCAGCGACCGCACTGGATGTCAAACAGCTGAAACGCCGTCACAAATCAGACTCTCACCCATCCGTTGACGTCCAGCTCCATCACCTCCTCCCTGCTGACCCCTCTCTCCAGAACTTTCTGCAGAGCGGCCGAGTCGTTGCGGAGGCACGCCTCATAGACGGTGTTGGCCGCGCCGCTGTTTGCTGCCTCCACTGAGCTGTCAGGGAGCACAGAGTCGTCGGACAGGATGCTGTCAGAGTCCGAGTCCAGTCCTGGTGCGTCGCCGTCGTCATCCGGACCAGAGCCCAGGTGGGGGTCCTCTGCTGCGGCGGCCATCGTCCAACGGATCCACTGGAATGGGAGTCACTCCAACTTGTCTGGTCGGATCTAAGCAATAAAATGTTTAAAAAAAATAAATAAATAAAACAAATATAGTCAAATCAGCAAAAAGAACTGGAGCCCAGAAGAACTTCAGGAGATTTTAAAGTCCGTACACTGGCTTCCTGTAGCACAGAGAATTTAAAATACTTAGAAATCAGTGAATGATTTAGCACCAAAATACATTGAAGACTTTTTGTCATATCAACCTTCCATGTCTTCTGGTTCTGGTCTGATCTACATCCCCAGAACCAGAACCAAACGAAGAGAAATCGCAACCAGCTGCACCACAAATCTGGAACAAAAAAACTCCAAAACACTTTGAGTTTTGGTAAGGGTAGCATTGATGGTCACATCTGATCTGTGTTTGCTTGATGATTTTGTAGAAGTCATTTGAGGAAACTGAATGTTCTTTCCTTGTTTCATGATTGGTTGTTTTGTTTTTGTGATGTGAAGCACTTTGAACTGCCTTGATCCTGAAATGCGTTACAAATAAACCTGACTTGACATCACGAAGGCCAGGAACACACAGCTGTGTGTGCAGACTTAAAAAATAATATCCCAAACTCTGAACTCCCCCACAGAACCTCCCAAAGATCAGGATCATTTTAACAGGTTTAACGTTTGGACATTGTCTGTTTCAATAGTCAAATTATTCCATAGTTTGACTCGACTTCCTGAGACTAAAGTTTTTTCTAGTAGTTCTTTAAACTGTGATTCCCACCATAAAGTATAAATTTTCTCCTTAGTCTTTAATAATGTTTAAATTATTTCTGGTAATTGTTTACGTTTCACTTTGTAAAGAAGTAGAGCTATGTGTAACTCCACTGTATTGATCAATTTGAATAGTTTGCAAATGTTTTTCAAATGTCATGGATTATGCTGACTAGGCGCAGCAGACAGAGGTTCACACTACAAACACATCAGGAAGAGCTGCAATGCAGTGGTTTCGATCAAATCATATCCATAGGTCAGAATGGAAAATAACGTTCACAGACCGTCTCCATCCAATCTGACTCACTTTTCAGCTGTTTTGTGAAGACGACTGCAAAATTTCCAGTCCTGTGTGAAGCTGCGAGAGGCAAACCCTAAAAGACTGGCGGCTGTATTCCTCCTACTTTGCAAAAATCTAGTTGTCATGCATCTTAATTCCCAATAAAATGCTTTGAAGTTTGTGGCTATGATGTGACAAAATGTGGAAAAGAGGCTACTGTGTTTCGATTCACTCCGGATCAGATGTTAGATCTGCTTGATTGGAAAACAGAGTCAACAGTTTTCTTGTTGACAGGCTGGGAAGGAGAAGGAAGAGTCAGGGATTATGACTCGTACGTTGCTGTGAGTCACAGATTTAACGGCATCAGATCAGTGTGTTTTTACCGGGCAGTAAGTGGATCAGCAGTAAAAATACGCCGCTGAACTCAGGAGGGTTAAATGAGGAAAAGTTCACGTGTGGAGACGCCGAGCTACGGGTCTGACTCTGCTCAGAGCACCAAAACGTTATCAAACCGGATTAAAACTTTCTTTTGAGGCTTTTAAACACATTTTGCAGAGCATGCTTCACATATACTGTGATCAGTATTAATATAAAATATTGGACTCTTTGTTGATTTAGGAATAAACTGCTATAAATAAATACATGTTTTGAGGATGGCAGTGAGTGTTAATGTGTTTTTACACAATTTCGAGAAAGAAAAGAAACGACACGGCAGTGTCCACTGCAGCTTGAATCTTGGTAAAGTCTGTAAACTCACCAATGAAGGGCAGCGGCTCAGCTGGGGGTCGTTGTAATCCAGGGTCACTCCTCTGTCATGTCCTCTAAATATCTCCTGATTTCTCCCAGCGTTACTCCAGAGCTGCCGTCAGAGTTTCCTCCAGTTTCTGCAGGCAGATGAAGATTACCCATCTGCAAACTGTGATGGAAAGCCAGGAGGAGAAGACTTCACCGAGTCCAGCTCACTTATCTGCTGCGCTGAGCTCATCCCTTTTAGAGCAGCTTTCAGGACAGAGGATTACTTGCCTCTCAGACCAATTTCATTTTTGCTTCCTTAAATGCTTTCAAGCTGGAAACTTACATCTTTGCACATTCTTCGTGCTTTTCTGTTGCCTTGTTTTCATTCTCAGAACATATGATTAATCTAAATACGATTCAACCTATGAAGGGGCCATGGGAGTGACACAATGAATGCTGAGGAATAATTGCAAACAGTCCAGCTTGTGAGAAATAAAATCTCACATGTCGTCCAGTAACTTTCTTTTATTAATAACAATAATAATGTTATCCTTTATTTGTCCAAAGTTGGAAGAATTATGCAATCTCCCAAAAATCAGGTGATTAATTGAACTGTGCTGCAGTAAAAGAAGTGTAAGCTGCTTATGAAGCGGAATGTAATTAATTGATAAGACAGTGAAATCCAATCAGCTGTGACCAACGTGCAGCAGGAAATCAGCACTGAGATTTAGCATTTCAGAGCTAAATTACTCTTTTATGAGACTTTAGTGATGATAACAAGATCCCAGTGATGTGAATTAGCCTCTCTTTTTCCCACTGAATAAAAAACATTGTCCGTTCCAATAAAAACTCTCTGTATTTATTGTGCTTGAAGACATTATGTTACCCATTAAAAAGGATTTCAGCCAAATTTGCCTTATTGTTTATGTGGTCAACGTTACATTACTTCTACATCTGACTCAGTTTAAGCGCTAAGATTGTTTATTTGTGCACAATTCTTTTATAAGTCATAGAAATCACCTAAAAGAACATTTTCTAGTCTTGAAATCTACAAGCTGAGCCTTTCTGGCAGAAAGAATGCAAGAGACAGAAAGTCCTGGCAAACACATGGACACTTGGTGAAAAAGTGTTCAAATAAGATACGTATGAGATAAACTCATGAAACTCTTTAAATGCTAAATGCAATGTGTGCATAATCTGAGGAGGTACGAAAAATAACCTGGTAGAGGTGACATCAAACTAAACATTGTTTAAAAATGTAACGATTAAGTTTTTATAAATACAAAAATTACGTAAAATCTGGTAGTTTTAGCATATTTTGTATTTGATTTCTCCTGCAATACCTGCATGGGATTTAATATAGGAACAGCACTAGGTAATTTTACATTTTATTTAATGTTTTTAGTGCTGTTTTTCTTTTTTTGAACTAATCATTTGATGTTTCTCATTGTTCCTAAAAAAGAGAAGGAAATCATAATTTCTAAGGTGATTTTGTCAATAAGTGGCGAGGAAACTTGAAAAGCATTTTCTTTTTAATTAGCTCATTTTGATGCTGTGCACAGACTGTCTTCAATAGAGGGCGGAGAAAAAGAAAAGCTCTTTGGATGGCAAGTTTAGATCAAAGTATATTTATGTGGTAAAACGGCTCAAAGTCCAAACTTAAATCCAAAGAAGAATCTGTGGTGAGACTCGAAAATCTTATGTTTTGCAGATGTTTTCCATCCAATCTGACTGAATTTGAGCTGTTTGGCAAAAACATTGTCGTCTCTGGGAGTGCAGAGCTGGTGGAGTCATATGTTTCTGCTGAGCATTGATGTAGATTTCCTCTCTAAAAATAAAAACCAAAGCCAAGCCTCCTATCCTTCCACTTCACAGCTACGCATCACTTTGTGTTGGTCAACGCCAAAAAGAAGTCTCGATAAAATATGTCAAAGTTTGTTGTTTCAACATGACGACAAATGAAAACTGAACAATTCTGGTTTGTGAATACTTTCACAAGGCTCTACATGTTTATTCCCAAGACTGTTTTTCACAGACTGAACAAAGACCTGAGGGACGGGACCCGACCTGCCCGGGTTGACTGATCACCTCACAGCGACCGGAGGAGAAATGAAGAACTGACGGAGGAAGGGAATTATCTTCTGTTTGCCGGATTTCAGACGGGGACGATGCAGACGTTTCTCTGGAATCCTTTTCAAAATAAAATCCGTATTTGAGGAGATTTAAACACACGAGAGGAAGATTCAAGAGGAAAAAGCAAAATGAAGACTTTGGCAAAAGTGCAGGGGGAGAGTGAGGCTTCTGGAAAAGTGAGTGTTTGTTCTGTGGCACCAACTTTTATAACGTATAAAGGTTGTTAAAGTGACAGTGGAGCTGCTCTTAATAACCAATCAGCTTATATTATTGCAGAATGTCTTTTAGATGCAATAGAGGAAAATATTTAATAAGAGTTTAAAGTTTAAAGTTGTTCCTTATATTTATCAATACATTTATTCTAAAACATTTCTTATTTGAATGTGCAAAGCATTTATTTAAGCTGTTCTCCGTCAGATCAGTTTAAAGTTGTTCCTTATACCTATTAGTACATTTATTTGTAAATATTTCTGATTTGAATTAGATTTTATAAATAGAGAAATCTTTCATCTGTTTGAATTCATCACTATAAAGACAATAAAAAAAAAAAAAAGTCCTTTTCCCCCAACCTTTTCTAAACAATTAAGCCTCAAACATAAAATGAGTTTACTTCTTCTTTGTCTGCGTTCATGTTGTGCAGCGTTCATTAATCTTGTTTGCCCCTTGGAGAAATTCCTCAGATAAGATAAGTGACAACTTTATTTGACAGACAAGCAAAAAGAGGTGAAGCTGCGACAAACATCTTTTCTACTCAATATTTGGTATTTCATCCCATTCTACATTTTCTATCAATTACATGGTCTTCCTCCTGTCTTCCTGGCGGCGCTCGCTTTGTTTTCTGTTTTGTGCATCAGGTCTCAGGAACCAGCAGGGAGCGTTTTCCGTCAGATGAAGCTCATCAGGACTTCAGGACGCAGCTCGTCTGTGCCGGGATGTCCAGCATGGCTGCAGGATTTAAAGGTACAGTGACATATCCAAACTCCTTGAATGTTTCTGCACTTTGTGAAATTACAACCACAAACATTGATTTACTTTATTGGGATTTTAGGCGACAGATCAATGCAAAGTAAGAAAGCAATCTGTGCTTACAAATAATCATTTTCCAGGAGAACCACCTTTTGCTTAATATTGATGAAAGGATATTTTCCCCCTGTTATATGTGAAATAACCTGATATTTTAACAAATTGTTTTTTCATCAATATTAAGAATTTATTGACCTAAAACAATTTTGCTGATTTTGCTGGAAAGTTACTTGGAAGTGATTTTTGTCTTATTTAAAGTACACTAAGATATTTCCTTCAGAAACTAATCTGGTAGCTTTTTATGTGGCCCTCTCGACTCCAAATTACATCAATAAGTCTCCAGTTTTTCACAAATTTGCAAAATTCACACAAAATCAACAAATCCCCACATTTTCCTTTTGATTTTGCTGCAATTTTTTCTTAAAATTGGTCAAAAACATTGAGTTTAAGTGACTGCTGCCTCAGCCTTCCTTGATGTCAAGTTGTGCTATGTGACTGACACGACGAGTAGCAAAAAGTCACATTTGACATCAAAGATCAGCACAAAATTCCTTACAAATAGTCCTAAATTACTACCACAAAATCTGCAGTTTTGATTGCAAAAAATACAAAAACAATTACAAACTCCTGGAGGGACTGATCAGCGATTATTTAATTTTAAGAAACACGTGTTGAATGCTGAATCAAACAGCTATTTGTTGATATTTTAACAGTTTAATGGGTTTTATAAACATATTCTGGCACAACTGGCCCTTTGAGAACGTTCAGATTTCTGATTTGGCCCAAAATGAGTTTGACATTGTGCGAAAAGGGTTTAGAGCATTTTGCTGTCTGTTGCCTGCAGCTCCTTGGCTCCCCTTGAAGGGGATCTGTGCTCACAGCGCTAACATTCACTGGACAGGACTCTGATCTGCACCAAAACACACCGAGTGACCAGAAGCAAGGGCCTCATGTTACACCGCCTTGATGATTAATTACAGACTTACAAAGCTTGTGTTTGCTCGCAGCAGAAGGCATGCACATGCAGCAGTCCTGCATTGTGGAGAGATCATTGCGCTTTAGCAGGAACGGACCGTGATGTCGGCAGAGTTTGCTGAAAGATAACCCGGGTTGTTTGCATGTGGCTGTGATCAGTCGCTCTCAGCCTGTCAGAGAGCAGAGCTGTGTGTTTACATGTACAGACAGAAGCGACAGCATTTGCTTTGTTCTTTGCAGACTTTTTTTTCTCCATGTTTAGCTTTGTTTGAGTTTGTGCATAAATATGTTTGAATCTAATCCTGCTTGTGGCGAGTTTAAGCAGCGGCGCTCAGATGGTGAACGCTTGGCTTCTAGATGAAACGTTTCTGCAGTACGAGTCTTTGCAACATTTGGTTTTCTTCAGCAGCAGTGGTGGTCTTGATAGAAGAGTTATGGCTCTCAGCCCAGGGCGGCACAGTCATGGGAGTGGGCAGCCATCAGGTAGGTAGATTTATGTTGCTTTTTAGCATTTTAAGTCATTTTCTATGCATTCGCTGCGTGATGATGAAGTTGTCATCATTTTATTCTTCTGTCTTTAAATGGACTCCATTTATTCAACTACACAAAAAAACTCCAACATTTGGATTTCAACACTGACTCCACTGTTTAAAAACGTTGCCATAACGACACTTTTACTCCTGCCCATCTGGAGCTCCGAGTAACTTTTAAATATTAAACATCCTTTTGTTTTGCGGAACGGTCTTTGTTCAGAGGAGAGTGTGTGTGTGATTTTTATTTAAAAGGGTGTGGGGTGAAAAAGGGGCCTGTCTGGTTCGGGGACTCGGCTCTGCAGAGCAAACAAAATGTTCCGCTGGTTCGATCGAGATCTTGAGAGCTGGATTTATGTTGTCTTTGTGACTTCAGCTGCAGCTACTCAGCCGCTCAGTCACAGTGTCAGTGAACATCTGCAACATTCAGACTACGGCCTCACAATAGTCGAGGAGGAAAAGGAAACAGGCGTCTAGTGGAGCCGGATTTTATGTGAGAGTGTGAAAGGAAAGGGAATTGAACATAAATGCTCCACTGCTCCAGATTTTCATGTGTGGCATGTCAATGCTTCCACTTCCCTATGAGGCACTATACTGTACATGTCTATTATACATGTACAGGCACAAAAGTATCTTTTTTTTTTTTTTAACTTTAAAGACATGTTGCATCTCTCTTGGTCTAAAATGCTTATTTAATGAAGAGATAATAATGCGTTGGGTGATGCAAACCCTGAACAAACCACCTTTCGTTCCACTATTCAGGACTAAACTGTCTCCAGTTTTTTATTTGAAATATAAATTTTATACCCTGAAGAACAGAATCTTCCACAGGCTTAGGGTTCGTCATGCGTCGTTTCTGCAGAGAACAGAACCAGCCCAGTTCTGTGGCTCAGCCCAGTTTCCTGTCCCAGTGAACTTCCTGGTATTTGTGCTGCTGCTCTATCTCCTCCATCTCTCCCCCGAAGGAAGGGCAACATTCTCCCTCACTGAGATCCTGACAACAAGCCCAGCACCACAGTTCACTATATTCAAGGATAGTTCACACAAACAACCTCAGTGGAAATTCACAGCGTTGTCACAATGAGGACAGTGACACGGTGGTTCACTTTCCCCGTCAGCTGGTGGTTTCGACAGGAAGTGGAAACGTTTTGGATCGGTATTCAGCAGGCAGCAGTGCAGTAATCTCTTATGACCAATAATGAAATCGTGCATGAGTATTTCTGTGTCCATGTTTGACTGGGAGATCTCTCTTCCGGGCTTTCCAAAGTGTCAGTAGGTTGATTTAGTTTCACACTTCAGGTGATTTCCTTTAAAACTGAGGTTCGGATCCATGACGACGCCTCACGGTTTTTGCAGGATACGTTTGTTTGTTTCATCAGTCATACACAAGATGATTCAATGTTCTGTATTGGAAAATCTAATGGAAATCAAAGGAGTTCAGTGTTTTCAAATATTTAATTTTTTACGTACAAAAACAATCATTTCTGTGTTTTCTCTGTTAAATAATAAGACCAAGACACAGAGCAGCATTACAGACACTGATTTTAATGCTGTTAAAAACACCTCATTAAATCAAAGACAATGAAAACAGTTGGCGGGAAAATGGATGAAGTTAAACTGCATCTTTTAGGTTATTTTGACCTTTTCTCATGTTATGTAAATAATTTTTTTTTTTTTTTGCTTGTAATTTCATAAACCTGTTGTCAGTAGTTCATAGAATAAAAAGAAAAAACCATGTTCAGTTTACTCAAACATTTACCTATAAAAAGTCAAATCAGGGAAGCTGATCATTTTCAGCGGCCAGAGCTGAAATTCATCCAATCTGACTGATTTTAAAGAGACTATTTCAGTTTCTAGATGAGCAAAGTGTTTCTGAATGCAGTCAAATGCGTGTGCATTCCACAGTTTTTGGAGTTTCATTTGAAAATCTGAAATTATTTGTTTATGAGGAAGGAATTGCTTATTCCTTGAATCTATAAATGGAGTTAATAAAGGCAGAGAGGTGGAGTTTGGAACCAGATGCTGGCACAGCAGTCCCATCGCAGCTCCTCCTCCTCTTTCCTGCCTCTCTGTCTCTCTCTCTCTCTTTCTCTCTCTCTCTCTCTCTCTCTCTCTCTCTCTCTCTCTCTCTCTCTCTCTCTCTCTCTCTCTCTCTCTCTCTCTCTCTCTCTCTCTCCTTCTGCTCCACTCATGATCTGTCTCACCACGCGGAGACGGTTCTGATCCAAAGTCGGGAGCATCTCTCTGACTCCGCCGTGCCATGGGATGAGACTGCCGTCGCCGCTTCCCAGCGTTTGGAATATGAGTGGAAAGCTCTCTGCACACGTTTCCTCTGGCGTCCCCGCGGGATCGCCGTGGGAATAGCGCGTGCGTGTGTCCGCGGGGCTCGTGTTTGTGTCTGCTTCTGATGGGTGTCGAGCGGAGCGGCGCGAGCGGATCACCATGAGAGGGGGTCACCAGCAGCGAGGCTGCGGGTGCCAGCATCTGTTCAGGAAACTTCTCCGTCAATGCGGCTGCTGCTTTGTCAGAAGTAGAGGTGCGTAAATGCATCGACGCGGCCGCGCTCTTTTGGAGATGGACTCCAGATATTTAGCTCAGAGCAAACACAAGTCCAGCCCATTCACCTGCCACAGTTTATTGAATGTTCAATCCATTCACCTGCTCATTTGAAGATCCAAAAAAAAAAAAAAAAAAAAAAAAAGTCTCATTTTGTGCAGATACGGTTTTTCATAACAATTAAGTCAAAAGTGGAGAGGAAGTGCTGCTTGGAAAACATACTAAAAAAAAAGGCTGACAATTAAATTTATTCTCTCAAAGCTTGAATTTTTTAATTCATTTTAATCCTGTTCAAAAATACATTTTTAATTAATTTGTCTCATCAAAATAGCAAAAAAAAATATGTGTTTTTGAAGTGCGTGATGAAATGTTTAGGGTTAAGTTTTAAAAGCCTAATTGTTTAAGTCCGTAAATTCTAACAAAAATAGATTGTGTTGCGTCATTGTTGATCAGAACATGTTTAAATTTTATAATTGAACTTGTGTCCTTGTGGATAAATTGCTCTAAAAGTCAGAAATGATGGATTTTTTTAAAACTGTAGTTCTTCAAATGTATAAAATCCTGCTGGAATGTGATAAAACAAAGAAAACCAAAGGAAAAAAAATAGTCATGATCCCTTGAAAAGACTGAAAATCATCACAAGTTGCTTTTCTTATTTGCGATAAACCTTTAAACCTTTGGGTCATTTCTATTTTTAGATTTGTTTTGATGAGGAGAATCCGGCCAGTCGTGGCTGAGATCTCAATGATTTGGTCCATTGAGGCATTTTTCCTGCGTTTGACACAAACTGATGTCGCTGTTTGTCCCTTCTTCTGTCTTTCTGTTCTTCTCTGACTTCCTTCAGCCTCAGTTTCTGCACATGCTGCTCAGATGTTCTGCTTTTCTCTGGCAGACTCGATTCAGGTCCACAGTTTGGTCTACTTCAAATTGACCTGAACTTCTCTTTCTGTTTTGGTCTTTTCTGCTCTGGACGTTTGCGCTCGCTTTGCTCTCCCTGCTGCTGCTGCTGTTTTGAAATCCCATGTCTGGCCGATTGCATCACAACATGTCCTCCTCCTGGAGAGAAGCCTTCCTGCTGTCAGGAAGTTGTGGAGTAATTTTCCTTGGAAATCGGATCTCGGCTTGTAACTCGAAGAGAATCCAACTGGGAAAAACAAACTGATGAGTTTGACTCTTATTTTCTTGAGGAAAACAAGGCATCTTGAAAACAAGCTTGCATTCAGGAACAACTGTGATACTTTCTTCATGTGACTTTTTAACCAGTTTGATGTCAAACTAATAGATCAACATGTAAATCATTTTGTTTTCATTCATTTTTACATATTTTTCCACGTCACAACTAGACGTTTCCAACAGAGTGATTCTTCAAACAACTTTCCTGACAGAAACGAATCCCCACAGCATGATGCTGACACCACCTTCATATTTTAAAAAAATGGATTAGTTCTGCACTTTCTGAGCTAAAGAGCCACTGGGTCAGGTCCAAACATCTGCAGGTTTGGACGAACGCCGTGCTTTCTCCTTTTTCAGATGATTGTAAACAATTTGTTGAAATGGATTTTATTTTGGGGTTTCAGAGTAAAGCGGACTCTATCATAAAATAAATGTAGAACTTGTCAGATTTGGGTGTCTTGAAACTTTAGGGGATCATTTTTCTTCCACTTCACATTTACGTTGCGCTACATAAAAACACTGAAGTTTGTGGTCGCCAGATGAGACGACCTCAAAAAGCTTACAGGACATTAACAGCTTTGTGAAGCCGGTGAATGCATCCTTGAATTTTGTTTCGTGCTTTGTTTCTTTACGTCAACATCTGAGTCCGATTGGGAAAGCTTTTCTCATTTCATGGCATTGTGAGTCAAGCTGAGTAGAAAGCATGTGGTGATGAAGCCAGAGCTGCCGAACCACTAAATCCGCTGCCATGAAACCTAACGATGACCTCTAAACACGTCGTTTCTGCAAACATAAAAAAGGACAGAAAGAAGGCGTTTAGCGTGACGTTTGCACAACTCTGGGAGGAATGCAAAAAAATAATGAGAGTCAGACTAAAGTTGTGGATTGATTCGGTTTTTCCAGCCACTGCAGAAAAGTCTGCACTTCCACGTCTGAGCTGCAGCTTTTTTTGATCAATATCTTCAGTAAATCTAGGATGCGGTGAGTCACTGTCGGCAGATGCACCCCGCCTGAAAACAGTGGATTGAAACCAAATAACAACCACAAGATTCAGTGAAACCGTTTGCAAACAAAGGGATATTTCATACATTGCATGCTGACTTTTATCTCATGTCATGGCCTATTTGAGCGCCATTCTGCACAGAAAGTGATTTACCAAATGCTTTCATATTCCGCCAGAGCGCAGACAGCTGAAAACATGCACACACGTAGACAATCGTCTTTCTCCGGCTCCGAGCGTTAAATCCTCTGTTGTTCCAGTTGTTCATGGGGGGGGGGGATTACAGAGCTCTGCGCCGACCCAGCGAGCGCAACATGTGAGATGTGAAAATGAAAATGGCCCTGCGCTGACACGCCCCGCTGTTTCACCTCTGAGTCGAGCAGGACATCTCTGGGAGTGACATGTTTGCGGGTCTGTTTGACGAGCTTGCTGCGTTTTTGAAGAGAGAAATCCTCGAATCAAGAACTCGTGCTTCCTCTCCTCAAGCGAATGAGTTTATCTCCGTAAAACATCTGCTGTGTTGTAACTTTTGAGATTCTCTTCCAGCAATCTGAGACTGTTTTGGTTTTTCACCGGTAACTCATACTGTTGCTATTTATAAGAGAAATGCCTCCAGATGCTGAACTGTTGGACTTTCATTGAAATAGTTTCCCTGAGTCGCCACACATCACCGGTTGGACTCCCAGCTCTGATTCATCGAGTTCACCAGTAAGAGCCAAGTCATTATTTCCAGTGTGTGATGGAGTAAATACAGACACACAGATTCCCTCTAATTAAACAGCATCAAGTTAAATATCTCACACTTTTGCGACGGTTCCTCTGCTAAATCAGATCCCGATTTAAACAAGTCAGACATGAACACAGCTCTAAATTTAGAAGCGAGGTCCTCTGAGGTGAAATTCATTCAGAAACAGGAGACGTTTGGACTTCATGCATGTTGCATGAAAGGCATTAAAAAGTTATCTGCTGTGCATAACTTGAACAGCAAAGGATTCATGAAGAATTAAAGAACAGATATGAATTAACATAAATAAAATATGCAAAAACAAGCAGCGTCCAAACTTGAATATCTGGAGCTGGTTAAGCTTCCTGAGAGGAGAGGAGGCGAAACGACAGCCACTGATGCAACGTTGCTTCGTCTCTGAGCTCTTTATTAGTCACTGATACTTAACTGTAACCAAACCAGACAGAACATATAGAAACAGACTGTTTTCACCTGGAAAAGATTTCACACCACTTGAACGTTTTCATATGAATTATACCCAAAATATTCATATGTTTTGATCAGATTTCATGTGACATTGTAAAGTGGAAGGAAAATAACACTTTGTTTCTAATTTTCTCAATTACTGCAGAACGACCTTTTCATGCTTTAGCTCTGACAACTCTAATCTGCTGCTCCGCAGCTTGCCCGCAGTATGACGCTGCCGCCACCATGTTTCACTGCTGGGATGGCGTGTTCAGGATAGTGGGAAGCTTCATTTTCTTTCAGCCTTCTTCCACATGTTTTTTGTCGCTGACGTTAAACTAACCAGTGAACGAGAATTATTATGACTTTGTTTTGCAAACTTGCTCTTCTTACTGCTCTCTCTAAAGGAGAGCAGGACCGGTGCGTTCTCCTACCTGAGCTGTGGATCTTGAAATGTTATTTTCAAGGTGTGTGTCGCAAGGCACCGCAGGAAAAAGCCGAACAGTCTGGATCAGAAACTGCAGCAGCTGTAATTCGCTGCAAAATAAAGTGTAGTGTTATAAAAATCTAACAAGGACTTTTAAGGAAAACCCTGTGTTTTCAGCCCACATATCCCATTATAACATTGTTGATATGATTGCACCACCTCTTGATAATTTCCTTCTGTGGTTTACGAGTAAACCTTGTCTGGCTGACGTCGATCCAGAAAGTTTGCAGCGTCGTTCCCAGATTTACGTTTTCTCAAACCCTCTCAGGATTAAGAACGTCAGAGTCACACAGAGCAAATAGTTATTCAAACACACAATATTTTGGACTGGAGCTGGAGAACCCAGAGAGAACCCAGAGAGAACCCAGAGAGAACCCAGAGAGAACCCAGAGAGAACCCAGAGAGAACCCAGAGAGAACCCAGAGAGAACCCAGAGAGAACCCAGGCATGCACAGGGAGAATTTGAACCCACCTTCTTCTCGCTGCAAGGCAGCAAAGTTGTTTTATTCTGCATTTTTTTCTGTGATTCAATTATTGTCATCACAACATGAGTTTTTTTTATCTGTGACTATTACTTCCTGGTCTATGCTCTTGGAGGTTTTCCTGTTCTACTTCCTGTTTTGCATCAGGTTTTTATTTATCTTCAGCACACCTGCAATGCTTTATTTAAACATTAATATTCTCCAGAGATTCCTGAGTGTTGTTGTTTTCTCATTAGATTTTGTTCCCACGGTTCCTCAGGTTTAGTCCGTGTCCAACTTTTATTGTTCTCCGGTTATTTGCCATCACATTTCATGTTTGTTTTCATCCGCGTCGTGTGTTTAGTAGCTGTTTATCTTTTTGACAGTTCTTGAAACTTTCTGTGTGAAAGAATCAAGGTTGAATTTTCCGTCCTGCTTTAAATAATGTCGGATGAAGTAGCGTAGGTTTCAACACATCCATCACCCTCTGTTGTAAGGTCAAAGTTACCTTCTTATTCTTCTGTTGTTAAAATAACACCTTGTGCAATATTTTACTCTGCTATAAAACCTCCACTGTACTTGCACAGGTATTGACTTGTAAAACAATTACATTTACCTGGAACTAAGTACATGTGGACTTCTGGGTGTGACCTCAAAGCAGAAGGTCGCGTTCGACACAAGAGTCCTGACTCTCATTCTGTCTCTCTGTGTCTGTGACATCTGCTGTTGTCTCGCCCTGCAGCGGAGTCGTACTCTGTGGCGTGCAGCGAAGGCAGCGTCGCTCCGTCTGTGGGGTCTCTGCCCCACCAGGCCTCGGGCAGCACCAGCCCCTGCTCTCACTCCTCGTCTGGAGCATCCCGGCACCCGGTCAGCGCCCTGAAGAAGTGGCTCACCAACCCGGTGCGGAAGCTGAGCTCTGACCCCAGAGGTGGAACGGGGAAAGCCGAGAAGCAGAGTTTCAAGGCAGAGGGGAAGCAGAAGCCTTTTTTGCACAGTGAGACTCGGCAAAGTTCACTGGAAGTGCACAATAACTACACCATACTGTCCTCTGAAAACACGGTGCGACCCTGATGGCTGAACATGAAAACCCACCTTACAGATTGTTTTTTGTCTTTACTGCCTCTAACGCTGCTCATTTTGTCTGCAGGACTGGAAAAGTCCCTTAGCGACGTCTCCGTCCCTGATGTCCCGTCAGAGCTACTTATGTGACCTTCTGGATGACCCACAGAGCCCAGTAAGCGCTAACCTGCCTCACTCTTCCTTTAATTAGCATTAAGACCTTTTAGCAACCAGTAATATAGTAACAATTATTATAATACCTGCCAACCAAGTAATAATTTTGGCCATTTTAAGCAGAAGACATTTCTATCTGCAGAAAATAAAAAAGTATTAAATAGAGCTGAATGTATTGTGCTGCTTGCTGCATTTGTTTGTTATTTGTTTCTATCTATCTATCTATCTATCTATCTATCTATCTATCTATCTATCT